>JAVTVY010013734.1:0-53210 GCA_036873755.1 Hanleya hanleyi | reverse complement strand
AAACGGATTCTCTGGGTAGGCTCCGCTGAAACTGGTGTTTTCCACACAGGCCAGGATCAATCGCTTGGGTAGTTCCCCCAGGAACAGGTTTTCTTTGTTGGCGCCCATATTTCCAGCAGGCACAGAGAACACTTTGGTTTGCACACGTCGGATAGGGTACTGGGCTGGTTTGTTTCCAAGGCTTTCATGTGTCCCAATTGAACGGCTGGATTCGGTTTCACTTTTCGGACATACAGGACTGCGTCTTGGATGACAATCTTATAGTCCGCTACATGCCCCTCTACGTTAGTGGCCATCAAGGCGAAGGTCGGAGGCGCCCGTATCAGTCGGATTTTGATGGGGATCTTGTTCAACAGGTACCGGTCTTGCATGAACATGTCTGCATGCAGTCGACCCATCATATCCACCGAGGCACTGTTCGCAGTGAAAGCCTTCCGTTTGTTATATCCCCATTGTCCGCCGTGTCCATGTGCTCGGCCGTGTCCCTGTAGAATAAAGCGGTTGTCAGCTGAGATTTTTTAGCCTCTCGGCCATACGACAACAGTGTCTCGATGTAGGCTCGATAGGGGTACGTGTTGGTGGAGTCACTGATGAGTTTGTGGCTGAGAAAAATATCCACCTGCTGAAACATCGAGTGCAGCCAGAGATTCGTCGGGCCCACCGTTGCTTGGTCAACGATTCTGGTGCCAGCTCCATTGACCACCTTGGCTTTCACATACAAGTAGGTATGGGCTAAATCCACATAGGCCGTATCCACATTACTGATGGTGAACTCGATGGGCCCGGTTTCGTTGATGCTGGAGAGCGGGAGATGCTCCACCCATAATCCTTGTTCGACACTGGTTTGTGTGGGCGGCACGGTCCACAAATCAAATTCACTGTTGGTGGAGGGGCAGGACTCGGCGTGGATTAAGGCCATGTTTTAAGAAAAGATATCCCAGGTCTTCTTGGATGTGCGTCGTCGCTGGGTCGGTCGTCGACTGGTGCGTGATCTCGGTGGGGCAGCTCTTTTATTCCCTACGGTGCGTTGTGCTTTGGCCACCAAGACGCCTCCCGCTTCTTTGGCCCGTCGTTTCAAGGCTTGTCGGGGTGCTGTGCCCCCCAAGACATCACCGGCCACTTGCAGTCCACTGCGTACCGCTTGTTTACCGATTGCTTTCACCCCACGCGTCACCAAGGGCAGGAACGTTTTGACGATGCTGCCGAATATGTTCCCCAGTCCATGTCCTCGTTGCATGCGTGCACCGCTAAAGACCGGAAAGCCACCCCCGGCCTGTTGGGCATAATAGTCGGCATAGCTGCGTGCATCGCACTCGTAAGGTACTTTCGTTATGCAAAGTGGGGAGCACGTGCTTGTCGAAAATGAAGTGTCAGCACCACTTTTCCTCGTTCGAATGCCACCGCTCGTCCCGTGTCATCTCTTATATCCACCGTGATCGTGTTGATATCGGTATGTCGTACGGGAAGGTACATGATATGGTTGAAACTGTGGGTGACTTGATCGCCATACGTCTTTTTAATGGGGACCACCCGTAACAGAGGTGTGTTGATATCGCCCACGATGTGGTTGTCCACCACGTCCGAGTAGACGTAGAGTCCGTACATACCCGACTTCCTATCCATCGGCATCTCGCCATGGTGTTGGGTGGGACCAGCGAACGTCTGTAGATCGAAACCCAGCATTTGCTGTAGTGTAGGACTGAGTTTCACATTCACGGTATCGGTGAGGGTAAGCTGTGCCTTGTCGTTGTGTACGTTGACATCGAAGAACACGTTTCTCTTGAAGCGCAAGGCTATCAGGCGTGCTGCACTATCCGTCACCCCCGTAGCGCCTTATCATGCATCAGTCTTGACAGCCCACCCATGAACTCTTTGGGGGTATCGTATTGGCCTTCGGACAGGGTGAGTCGGGTGTTTTTGCCTTCGTAGGTCACCTCGTACCACACTTCATTGGCTCGCACGTTGTACCACGAGTGAGGGTATTGGACATCCACGAGGGCACATTCCCAGCGTCCAGGTAAATGTAACGGTTGCGGTAACTGGGTGACGTACTTGGCCACGGTGTTGTCAGGAAACACATCCAGCGAACTGTTACTGGGTAGGGTCAGGTAAAACATGGCGACTGAGCTGTCCTGCTGCTGCTGTTGGTTTTAATAGGTCTTCCGCGCCTTGGGCGGTTGTGTGCGGCGTCGTGTTCGTCGCGGTGACTTGCTACGTGTCACGGCTCTGGAGATGTGGGGTGTCTTGATCAAGGGTGTTTTTTTATAGGCGCGAAAAGAAAGTGCCCGTTGTGGTGGTGTTTTGGGGGGTGACTCCGGTTCCCATTCGACTTCCCAAGAAGGTAGTGGGCCACTCGGTGATTGCTGGGTTTGCTGCATAAAGGCCCAGCGGTGGGGTTCCCCACCAATTCCTGTGGTACATGCATGTCTTTCAAGCCTTGAGCGAAGACCTCCCATCCTCGAGGATCGGTGTGCGATCTGCGTTGACGCATCAGATCATTCACTAAATCCGTCATGTGGGTGCCGGGGACCACCTGATTCTGTACCAGGAGTTCGCCTTTATCATTCCAAGTCATGTTAGGATTCTGTTTCATCCGTTGTAATGCCAGGCCAGCTTGTTTCTTGAACGAGGCAGGTACACTCTTCAGCACTTCGTCTTCCACCCACTGTGGGGCTGTGGGGGCTACCTCACCCGGCTGTTGGGGCGGTGCTGAGGTCAGCGGTCTGTCACGTGGTGGTGGTGGTGGTGGTGGTGGTGGTGGTGGTGCTGTTGCTGGGGTAGACAGGGTTTTGTATTGGTCCATGAACGTCATGTACCGTTGAAGCGTCTCATTGTACCGTTGTACTTTCTCACTGTCGCTTAACCCCGGTCTCTGTAAGATCTGTTGCATCTCTCCATCGAGGCTGTTTATGGTCTTCACCGTAGGTGGGACAGGGTAGGGTGATTGGAGGTTTTGCAGGAACCGTGGTTCGACGAGGACCATTTTTTTCGTGTGGTTCATTGTCGGCCGAAGAGTCCACCCAATACTGGACCCAACACGGAAGCGGCCAAGGTGCTAAGATGGCCCCGAGAAAGCCGCCTTTCTGTAACACCTTTTTCTTTTGTGTTTGAGGGACCCGCTTGTGGACTAGGGTTCGGAGACCTGTCTTATGCTTGGCCAACTTGGTCTTCTGAGCCGGAGTCATTGGTACGTTGCCTTTTAACAGGTTGTACCCGATCTCGCACAGACAGCGTACAAGGTCAGGGTCCGCACCGCGTACAATGGTTCGGACTAACTCGGGTGGGGCCGTCTTCAATACACGGAGCGTGGGAGCGTGCTTCCGTACTCGCGCAGACATCCTGTACAACTAATTCTAGAACCCACAACGCTGCCCTTTTTATCCACCTCACAGACAAAGTCAACCCTGCTGTGGTATTCATTCTTTTTATTATTCCCCATCATCAAACACACAAACCCCAGCTGGGGGGCGCCACTGTGGGTGTGTTTACATTATTTTTGCATGTACACGTGATGGGTCTCTCCGGGAAAGATGCCGGTCCGTAGTCGAAGGTGGTCGGGGGTGGCTTGCTTGAGGTCGAAGAGCATATACCCGTGCTGAGGGGTTGTGGCATCTTTAAAGGCTTCCAACGCAAACAGTGTGCGGCCGGGATATATCTGTCTCGGCAGGTGCAGCAGTTGAGTGGTATCTCTCGGGTTTTTGAAGACCACCAGGTAGTGGGCATTTAAGCTGATATTCCGATGTTCTTTGTTTCTACTGAACAGATTCTGCACAATGTAGATGATGCTGAGCCGTCGATGATGGCTGCCTTTGGTAAAGAGTTGGGTGACCCGTGCATCCGTCTCCGCCATGAGATCATCCACAACCACCAAGGTGTCGGGTTCCAAATCGGCCAGGTTGGGTAGGCCTTCCACGAACGTGATGTAGGGCATTGCTGCATACGCTTCCTGCCATTCTCCGTAACACCACACGACTCGGGCAATGGGTGGAGTGATCATGCTGTCGGCGTGTTGAAGGAGCTTCCTGACGAAGTGCGTTTTGCCGGAGCCCGTCGGTCCTGCGATGACGCAAGTGAAGGGATGCTGCCACCGAGGGTCCATGGTTTGAGGTCTATCCGTTGTCGTGGTAACCCGCTCTTGTAAATTTCTTACGAGTGAACTGGAGTGGTGGCGGGTACAACGTCGGTCGTCGTTGTCTGTTCACGTTCAGAGATGGTGCTGGGGGGTGGGTACAACGTGGGTGGACGGTTCACTGTGAGGGATGAAATCCGGTGGGTCTTGAGACGTAGTAGGTGTACTTGGTGTAAGTGTAGAGCTCGACGTGGCTTGTACGCGGGGTGTGGTGGTGGTGGTGACTGGGCTCGATACGACTGGTGCTCTCTGTAGACCCGTTTCGCTAATGGGTGGTGTTCTCAGTTGGTTAAGTAACGTACTGACATAGGCTACGTCGTAAAACACACCTCCGTACAACACACTCAGCAGGGTTAGCAATAGCACCCCAAAGACCACTTGCGCTTTGCGCGTTTTGCGAGACGCTGTCTTCGGAGGCAGCTGCTGTTGGTCCATAGCACTGGGGTCAGACGTGGAATGAAGGAGGACGGCAGTGGTGTCTGGCTTTATAGTCGTTTCACCTGGTTGGCCGCGACCCAGGAATTGAAGGAACTGGGCCAGCCTTGCCATTTTACGAAATGAAACAGTTTGCCACGTCGACGTTCCGTTTTCAAAATCTGCTCCACCGTGTAGTAGTCTTGCTGTGGTTTTACAACAGGCTGTAATTCCGTGTCGTAAAACGTCCCCAGCAACGTTTCGCCTTGGAGATCTTCCAGTTCATAGACTCGCCGCTGTCGGGGTAGGCGCCGTTTAATCAGGAAGTGCTCATCGCTCCAGTTTGGCAAGTAACTTTTCTCGAACTTGCCCTTGACTTTACTGATCCGTACAGGGTCGCCGACCTTGTACACCGCCTTCGTCGTTCGCTGCGATGGCCTGGAGTACAAGACACGCCGGACTTGGGCTTCATTGCGTTGGGTCACGGTAATGGGGGCTCTCTCTATACTTCGATGATAGGCTCGATTGTAACCCCTCACCAGTTTCGGGAGAACATCGATGTATCGCCTTGTATTCTTATAGGTGAAATATTTATACATGCGGCCTTTGAATGTCCTGTTGAACCTCTCCACCACGGAAGCCTTGGTCTCGTTGTACGTATGGAAGAGAAACACCTTCTGTTTCTTGAGAAAGGCTTGGAACGGTCTGTTGAGGAATTCCGTGCCTTCGTCGGTTTGCAAATACAAAGGTTTGCGCCCGGTCTTGAAGATGTCTGTGAACGCCGCTATGAGATTTGCCCCCGTTTTCGTCAGGATGGGTACCACCCACGCATACTTGGATAGGATATCGATGCACGTCAAGATATACCGATTCTCATCGTTGTGTTTGGCAAAGGCGCTCATATCCACCAAATCCGCTTGCCACTGGGCATCTATTCCTCCCACGATGACCCGGTTCCGTAGAAAATGGCGACGGACAGATCGATGTAAGGTATAGGTGTCTTGTCTTCTTAATCAATCTCGGACTTGGGCACGTTGTACCCCCTGGGGTTTGGCCGCTCGAGAGAGAGCCGACAATGCACTATAGGCTGCCGGACTGTCGGGACTGTAGTATAAGTTATCCAACACCTTCTCCCAGCGCTTCATGGTGACAAAATGATGATGGACCCTGGCTCTATCGTTTATTTATAACGGGTATATCTTGGGCCGGAGTTTCTTTCTGATTTTCTTCGTAGACTTCCACAGTGGCCATGGTAAATGACCAGTCCAACTCGTCTGATGACCGCTTGATAAGCCCTTCATCCACATCCACCACGGCATCTTCCAATGCAGACCATAGATCAGGGTGAAGGGTAAAATGCACTGTACCTCCATCTAGCCGAGCCAATTGAGCAAAGAAAGGGCCGCGTCGGATGCACACATCGTGACACAAGTGGATGAGGTCGCCGTCCAGTTCACCAGACAACACCCGTTTGAATTTGGTCCAGCCCTCCCGGGACAGACGAATGTGAGCCGGGCACGGTTGTGTAGGGTCCGCATCTCCCACCACCTCCTCCATGATATCGACCTTATCCGCATACACGTGCAGGAAAACCTCGGGGGTCAAGCTGAAATACGCCAGTACTATATGCTCCGTCATGGTCAGTACGTGAATGGTACCAGATTTCACTGTCTCTCGTATTTATAGGAGAACCCCGTGAGATCAAAGGATCAGGTGGTCATGTCATTGGGCTGACTGAGTCTAGCGGGGTAATCAATGGCATCGTCGTCGGGTTCATGTAGTTGTTCATGGGGTTCAGCCG
This sequence comes from Hanleya hanleyi, assembly GCA_036873755.1. Lineage (NCBI taxonomy): Eukaryota > Metazoa > Mollusca > Polyplacophora > Lepidopleurida > Hanleyidae > Hanleya > Hanleya hanleyi. The sequence continues at coordinate 46,866 of JAVTVY010013734.1, read as the reverse complement.
CCGCGTCTTCCATAGCACGAACCCACGCTAATTGGTCGGGTGATCGGTCGTCCGGTATAAATAACTGGTCCACCAGAGGGCCTATTTTCTCCAAGGCTGACCACAGAGAGGGAGTTAGGAGGAAACTTCGAGCCGGCTCTTGGTAGCGTCCCACCCGTGGGTGGAGCGCAGTATGGTATACGTAGTTGGCCTTGTCCAGGTGGATCAGGTGTCCGTCTAACTCTCCGCTCAACACCCGTTTAAACTTAGTCCACCCATCACGCTGTAGTGTCACCGTATTCGATAAAGTCTCGGGGGACGCCCTCCAATCCCCGCCACTATCTTCCACCAGAGTCACATAATCTTCATAAACGTATAATCCCACCTGGTAAGGTGTAAGGGGGAGGATGGCTTGGAGTGATGACATGCTTCCTCTCAATGTCGAACGGAGAATGACACACACTCTGTCTGACCTTGGTATTTATAGTGTCAATACCACAGCGCCAGGGTGAATAGGGCACAGACTAGTATGAGGCCAACCAGCCGGTGCTGGTTGCGGCGTGAGCGCTCGTGGTCCATAGCCCGAGCATCAAGGATGGCTGTCATAGTCCAGTAGTGGTGATGGCACGCCTCTCCATCGAGTGCACTCTGTGGAGGACCGCTTCTGTGAACTCGTTCAGGATCTGGCGTCGTCCCTCGTTGTCGTCGCCATCTGCAAGCATGGACCGGACCACTGCTCGGTAACCCGTGAATGAATTCACCACGGTGGCATACTGTAAAATGCGAGTCGCATGGGGCTGGGTCTCCGCCATGGCTCTGTAGAAATGAAGGTGTGGGATCCAGAGGGACGTGTTTTATAGACCAGATGTAGCTCTACGGGTATAGTCCGTGATACGTACTATTCTGATGGGTTAGTCCAAAAAAAAAAGGGGAGCAACAACAACAACACAGATTACAGATCAATCCTTTTATTATGCGTGAACAACATAGAAATGCATGTACTGACCTGTCTGTGGGAGGTTTCCCACAATGGCGTTCACCTTCGCGTCTTTTCGTGTACGTCCGTGTCTTTTCGTTAAAGTCCGTGTATCTTCGGTAAAGTCCGTAGGCATTGGGCAAGGAAGCTTTTTTCCGAGACCGAATCACCGCCAGACATGACTGCATCACCGCGGATGAATACATTCTTGCACTCACTCACACCACAGGTCGAGTGAGGTATCAAATTGAAGCATAGGTGAAGGAGCATTTAATGGACTGGGTGTGGAGTTGACATATCGATAAAAATGGATATGACCTTGAACTGATCACGTGACCTCCCCGTGAGGGAAAAACCCCAGAACCAAGTCAGTACATGCATCCCATAGTCCCAGGTCACGCCCGATTCATGCAGACCGGAAGTGACGTCATACACCTGCGCACAACCGTGATGGAAAAAACCCAGAACCAAGTCAGGACATGCATTCCACACAGGCAGAATGCAGGCAGGCAGACAGGAAGGCAGGCAGGTAGGAGGGCTGGCTGGCTGGCTGGCTGATCAAGTCAGGTCAGGTAAGTCAGATTGAATACACCCTTTCCCTAAAAATCGACTCCTTTTATACATTTTACTACTCGCGGCCATCTTGTACCCACCTCCCACATCTCACTGACACTGGCGGCCATCTTGTACCCACCTCCCACATCTCACTCACACTGGCGGCCATCTTGTACCCACCTCCCACATCTTCCACTCACTGGCGGCCATCTTGTACCCACCTCCCACATCTTCCACTGGCGGCCATCTTGTACCCACCTCCCACATCATGACACTGGCGGCCATCTTGTACCCACCTCCCACACATGACACTCGCGGCCATCTTGTACCCACCTCCCACATCATGACACTCGCGGCCATCCACATGGCGGCCATCTTGTACCCACCTCCCACATGGCGGCCATCTTGTACCCACCTCCCACATGGCGGCCATCTTGTACCCACCTCCCACATCTTCCACTCACTGGCGGCCATCTTGTACCCACCTCCCACACATCACGCATGCGCACACCGCCCCAATACCGCCCCATTTTTTTTCTGCGCACACTTATGACGTCACACAAGGTTCTGCGCATGCGCAGTGAGGCGCTATCTCATCAATTTAGCCTTTATATACTACTCATGTCGGATTCGTCCGAATTTTTATAAAGTTTATCTCTATGTGATCCATTTTATTGTTTAAAAATGTGCTATAAAATATATGATGTGCCAAATTATTTAAAAACTATGTTCAAAATAACCTAAAAGTATAGGGTGGGGGAAATGTCCCTTGAAGGAAATGTCCACCGGGGAAAATGTCCATGGGAGGAATGTCCGCTGGAGGAAATGTCCACTGGGGGAAATGACCTGGATTCGTTGGAATTGGGCGTGTGTTTGTGGTGAGATGGGGGGGTCATTGATAAATATGGTATCAGGTGAGGGGGGGTCACTGGTAACCTTCCAGCCAAAGGAGGGGGGGTCACACATAACTTAGGGTCATCAGCTGAATTTCCACCGGCCCCCCCTCAAGATAAATTTTGAACGGTCCCTTATATAGGCAAAATGTAAAAATGTCTCATTTTTGCTTCATGTTTCTTAGGGGCCAGATACTCTGTTTGTCGGAAATAATTAGTTTTTCTTTCAATTGAACCAAAATTTGAAGAAATCTGACAATTTTGAGGCCATATTTCTTTGTTTAGTTTTTTGTAATGCCTAGGATTATTGAACAGACGCTCGGCTTCTTTAACGTAGTTTTCTCTGGACAAGATAATAGTGGCAGAGCCTTTGTCTGCAGGCTTAAGGACAATGTTTCTATTGTGACGTAATTTAGATAGGGGCGGCATACCAAAATAGACAAATTTTGATAATTTCCAAACCTACCACTTTCTAATAAAGCCTGAACCCTAGTTGAAAGATTATCTACAGCTTTTGGAATTTCAGGATCGACGTTCTCGGGGATATACCCGGAATTAGCCGTTAAGGGTTCTTTTTCTCCGACAGAGTTTCTATAGCGATCAGCCAAGTGAAGTTTATTTTTGAAAGGTATGATAATTTCGTATCCCTTGGTCTCCATATGTGCATCCATGCCTGTACTGGGTTTAGGAGTAGGCACAAAAGAGAGGCCGTGGCTGAGAAGGGAGTGATCAGATTTGGTAAGTACAAGACTATTGGTTAGGTTAACTATGCTAGTTCCTGAGCCAAAATTAGGGCGGCACGTGCCCTCTCTCAAATTTTGTTCAAATCTATTGTATGGAGCCAGTGTTTATACAGATAGTTTGCTGTATCTTCAGTCCAGTGAATGTTGTCGTCGCCAACAGAAAAGAATTCAGGGTCTAATGCCTAATGTGCTCAGCATTTTTGTTTAGAGATTCTATATAATGGCATTCACTGGCTGGTAGAAGGTCCGAAACTTGGAGTTCGATAAAATACAATTTTGCGCGGGGGAAAGCTTTTCGGATCGAACTCATCATTAAACTCATTTCTTGTTTGGCAAATGGTGGCTCAAGATGTTTGATATTTACTCCAAAGTTTAGTAGATTTTTTTTGGGCTGGGAAGACCCGTGGCGATAATGGCTAGCCATATTCCGAAAATGTTGGAACTGGGCACCAGGATAACATTCGACCAGAACCTCAGGGTGTGGTTCTAGATTGATCAGAGAAAGATTCGAAGCACCCCAAAGAAGGAAATCTTTGGTGACTTTTGGGAGGCGCCAGTTCATTTTTTCCTGTCTATCAGAAGCAGTGTGCCTGAATTGGTAGAATTTTGAATTTTGAATACGGCGATATGGTGTACGAAAACCGACCGTTGGGGGTGACTTTGCGGTGTCAGCATAGGAGTTAGTACTAGAGACACCCGGGTTAGTTAGATTAGATGTGTTAGATGACAAGACGGAAGGGCGATTAGTCTGAAGAGAGTTAGATAACCGAGTGGGGGTGGATGAGACCGAAGGAAGGTTATAAATAGGAGGATCACAAGATAGACAAAATCTAAATCTAAGCGGAGCTCTCTCAAAATACGACCACGCAGGGTAGCTGCAGAGAAGAAAAGGAAAGTGGGAAGTGCGTCATGGGCGCATGAGCAGAGTAACCTATAGCTGAGGCTCCAGAGGGTGAGAACTTTTAGTCTGCAATAGGATCTCCATAAGAAGATAATGGCATAACAATAGCAGGTGTAGATTTGAGACATAAATGATGCCATTAAACAACAGTGATTATGCGGACGGTTACTCTTCAAAGATCGAAGGACCAAATATTAAACATTTATAAACGATGTTGGTACTTATTATCAAATAAAACCTGCTATTGTTATGCCATTATCTTCTTATGGAGATTCTTGCAGACTAAAAGTTCACACCCTCTGGAGCCTCAGCTATAGGTTACTCTTGCCCATGCACCCGCGACGCACTTCCCACTTTCTTTTTCTTCTGCTGTAGCCTGTAAGCGTGATGCATGCAAGGCCGAGAAGAGTGCGGAAAGGCTGGTTCGGGCAGTCAAAACAATAGCAGGTTTGATTTGATAATAAATACCAACATTGTTTATAAATGTTTAATATTTATGTCTCAAATCTACAACTGCTATTGTTATGCCCCACTACCAACAGTAAGGAGGAGGGGCCTCGGCTTTGTTGAAGTGTGGCAGTAACCGCTGAGATGATCAGAGATATATGGTACCATAAATTGAACCCGTTATTATCCCCGGGCGTAGCGCACTGTAGGGGTTAAGAGGCAATTTCTAGTAAGACGGTAAGAAGGGGCGGAACCGGGACTTCTGCACCCGAATACTGGTGGACCAACTGACCATGGTTGTTTGGTACGCTAATTGAACCCGTCAGTATCCCTGGGCGTAAAGCACTGTAGGGGCTAAGAGGCAATGACTAGTAAGACGGTAAGAAGGGTACGACTTCTGTACCCGAATACTAGAGTACCAACAGATATGCTCCCATCGCCAATTTCTTTTTCCTTGAAGTTCTTGAATGTCCGACAGAAAAGTACCGAAAGAGAAATGTATACTCACGTAGTTTCGGGTCTTGATAGCTGACCTGGTAGGTTGGCTAGCCGAATTACCGTGGCGATCACAGATGTACCAGATCTTGTTAGCTGACAGGCTAGCCGGTTGGCTTGCTGTGCTGCCCCTCCCCTTTCTGAAAACCAGATGATCACATGCTGGGCAGCTACAGTGGTCCCAGTGTGGTCATGCTATCTGTCTGTACTGACACGTCTCTCAGATAGAAGTAGGTAAAGCTTGCCTTGGCACTCCAAGTACAGGATTGGACAATGTCATCCAAAATAAGTTCTTCCATACTGGCCAAGATGTAGCCATGACTCGTGGGAAGATGCAGAGGCCAGAAATGGGGGAGCGTCAAGTGTAGATGTGGTTCCACTAAATACCCTGTCAGGAGCCCTAGTCGTGACGAAGCTGCAGGGACTGCAGGTAATACAGTAAAACGGCAAGAAGGGTCAGGTAATGTCCCAGATTGAACCCGTTAGTATCCCTTGGCCTAGAGCTCTGTAGGGGCTAAGAGGCAATCCCTAGTAAAACGGTAAGAAGGGTAAAGACCTGACTTCTGCACCCGAATACTAGTGGATCAACTGACCATGACTGTATGGCACGCTAAATGAACCCGTTAGTATCCCTTGGCGTAGAGCTCTGTAGGGGCCAAGGAGCAATACTAGTAAAACGGTAACAAAGGTTATGACAATGTACCAGACTTCTGAACCCGAATACTAATGGGCCAATATATCATACTGTACAACAGAACATATGCAAGTTGAAATGTCCACTAAATGGTCTTCCTCAACCAAAAGACCACAGTATTCTTGGTGATGTCCTGAGTAACATTGGGAGGAGAGAGAGCAGTAGTAGTCGACGAGAACCTCTGATTGGATCGGTACGGGTGAGGTAGTGACGTATTGCTCATACTGGACATAGTAATTTGTCATCATCAAAGCCATGGACAAAATCTGTTAATGCAGGGATTCATCTAGGCGATGAACTCTGGAACAGGGCGGAAGGAGATGTGTGTCCAATCTGCCGTCCAAGTCATCGATTTCCTTTCCAAGGCATGAAGGTCGGATACTATAGACGCCAGGGCGAAGGCCGCTAGGAAGGCAGTCTTTTAGGAAACAGCTTAGGCTGACTGTAATGGTTCAAAGGGTGGGCGAAGGAATGCGCTGAGAACCACACCTATGTCCCACGGGAACGACGGGAGTGTAAATCACAGGCACGTATAAGAGCAGAGATATTGTGATCCAGGCTAATGTCAATGCCCGCAGATAACCGTAGAATCCGGGCCAAGGCTGACCGGTACCCTTCAATAGTGCTGCTTTTAAACTTCTTATCTCGGTGTAAGGTGAAGAAGAAAATCCGCAACTATAGGAAGAGAGGCAGTGTCGGGATCGGAGCCTCCACGTCGACACCACGAGATGAAATATTTCCACTTAGACTGATAAGAGCTGTGATGTGGAAGATCTGTTGGATGAAACCATCGTCTCTGCAACATCTGCTGAAAATCCTTGGTCTGTGAGCGCACTCTGGATAGTCTGCAGACGTGTAGGTTGAGCCACTGCGGGTTGTGATGGAGTATCCCGTAAGGTTGGCCCAAACAGGTAGGCGACGTGGTGGGGCGGTGAGTGGAGGGATCAGAGCCAGAAACCACGGTCGACGGGGCCACCACGGAACAACAAGAAGAATGATGCAGTCGTGTTGAGCAATCGTCTGTAGTACTTCCTGTAGTAAGGCAATGGGTGGGTAGGCATACGCAAGGGAGTTGTCCCAGTTGATCGATGGAGCATCGATGGCGTAGGCTCGAGGGTCCATAGGGAAAGCTGTGCATTGTTCCTCGTCGTAAACAGGTCGATCAGAGGGATTTCCCAGATGCTGCTGATGCGTTGGAAGACCTCTGGATGCAGTTAACACTCGGTCTGCAGAACAGTGTTGGGACGAGAAAGGCGATCTGCTAGTACATAGAACCGACGTGGAACTTGACGAGCACGAAGCTGGCAGTGATGTTGCAGAGCCCAGTCGAAGAGGGTCCAAACCAGACGAAATGTTGGATAGGATCCGTTGGTACCCATCTTGTTGATATGAGTACTGACGGTCGAATTGTCTGTTGCGATGAGAAGAGACGAATTCACCAGAAGACGACTCCAATGCTGGACTGCACAGAAGACAGCTTTCATTTCCAAGAGGTTGATATGCAGCTTGGCATCCGATGTCGACCATCTGCCGGACATCTGCTTACCGCTTATGCCGGTGCTAGGGGCCGTGTGGTCATACCATCCAAGTTGCCACATGAACAGGTACAATAAAAGCGTACCTGAGATACACCACATATCACGAATCATTAGATTCTTGGTATGTGCTTTAGAATAGGTTCACCAGAAGACTATTCTGTGAAGTCATGTGACGCAGTCAGTATGTCGGCACCTCTTCCCACTTCCCTTATATGTGTTGTAATCTGTAGGTCGTTTAAATGGGCTCCCCAACCTGTCTCGGATGCATCGGTGTAGAGATGGTGTAGTGGAGCTGGTGGTACACAAGGTACTCCCCGCATGACATTGTAACGGGACTGCCACCAAATCAGATGTGGATGTAGAAATGTCAATATCGGAACTAGCGGATTCAGGAATGACATCTGAGAATATCCCTGCAGGTGGTATTGCAGAGGCCGAGCTTGGAGACCACCGTAGTGAGTGAGGTCTGGAGTGGATGTGAGTAGACCTAAAAGACTCTGCCAAAGCTTGAGGGGCTGTGAAGGTGAAAACAAAATCTTAGAACCATCGTCTAAAGCTTGGTCCACCAGTCTTCAAGAGGTCGTACCAACTGATGGACCGAGTCGAAGATATTGCACTGGTACCAACTCTGACTTCTGAGGGTGAGGGAAGAAGCCAAGATGTCGAAGGACGAGCAAAGTGAACCGGGCCCAATGAAAATGTCGACTGTGAAGACCTCGATATGAATACCCCTAGATGCAGGAACGCCATGATTGGTACTGAGATACGGATGAAAAACCATGAGGCGATGTCGACTACGAAAGGAGAACCTGCCACTCGAATCGTCGACCAGCGATGGTAAGCGTAGGAAGCAACGAGGATGAATGGGTATATGAAGATATGCGTCTAGTAAATCGATGAGGGTTACTAATTCCGAGATGTAGATGGTCCGGGTCGATGAAACCGACGTCATCATGACATGAGGCGGTGGCGACAGGTGCCAAAAACTCCCAGAGCTGTAAATGGCCGCCGACTACCAGATGGTTAAGGGAAAGAGATCCAAACCTGACAACTCTATCCATGCGGAGGGTAAGGGTGATCGGTTGGGAAAACTTCAATACTTGATCCAAATGACAGTCCGGTACAGGAGGTTTGTCTGGAAGAAGTAAACATGGAAACCATACCGGAGATAGAGCACCAGAAACTTGTAGACTCGGACATCTCCGACAAGAAGGTAGTAGTATGCCATCTATCTGCAAACATAAACGCATCCATACTCCAGTGGTGACGTCCGTGAACGGAGGTCGATACTTCATGTAGGAACTACTGTCTGGGTCCTGAGTCGTTGGCAGGTGCACAGATCTAGACACGTTGTTATCCCCAGACTTGATTGTCCCGTGATACTTACATAAAGTATGAACCGTGAAGGTGATAACTTCCGAACAGGAGCACTAATGATGCGGACGACAAACGACGATCAAGTTTTGAAAACATCGTCGAGGCTCAGATTGAAACTATAGCACATAGTGTAGTAGAGTCTATCGTTCCAAACCACAAGATGTAGGGAAGCCGACCGAGTTGAAGAACGCAGGTCGATGTGAAGTCGGAGCTCAACTTTTCGCTGCAGAATCTGAAACGAAGGACGATCTATTGCGGAAGTTACATAATAACCCATGAAATCAATGTTCAATGCTGAATCAATAGAAAATTGAGGACACATACTCACCAGTCCATCACAAAAGTATAAAATGATCATCCAGTTAATTATGACAATAAAAGTTATGCAGATAATTTTAAATTTTAGTTTTTATTTTTAATTTCTCAATAAAAGAAATTAATTTAATTTTACAATGCTGTAGACCAAAGAGCTGTTTTGGACGAAGCTATAGTAAAAGAGGGACGGCTAAGATAGTAAGGGTGAAGTCGAAGTCCGTCGAAGTAAAGTACAAGACTGTGGATGAAGATCAGTAGCAGTCTATAAATGAGTGAAGCCGTAGCCCATACAGTCGATTGTACTGGACTATGGCTAGACAAAGGACGTCTCAAGGTCGGATGTCCGCTGAGAAGGAGACAAGGGCTACAGTTCGGTCTTGATTGAAATGATAGCTCTGGGCGAGAACTAGACCATCGCCTGGATACTGTGTTCCTCAGGCAGTCCAAACCAGAAGCAGACGATTACATAACTCCAGACTTGATCTTTGTCTTGATCGTAACAAGTCTGTTGAAGTCGATATCACCTCGAATAAAACCTGTGCAGGCGTACTAGGGAAGGCTACGTAGCGCTCATGTCGGACGAGAGTATTCTGATTGTCTTCCCGGGAAAAAGAACCCACACCAGATGTGTTCATAATTTCTCAGTAAAAAGAAATTAATTTAATACTAAAATTAATTCAAATATGGGTCTAAGAAATCGTAACTGATTTAAAGAACCATTCTGATTTCAATATATGAAAACCTGTACTCCGAGATTGCATGATTTACTCACAGAGACAAGCATACACGATCTAAGTTTCTTAGTAATAGATTGGGAAGTATTTCTTGGAAATTTGTGTACCAGAGATACGCACAAATTCTCATAGACTCATGATTTTTATAAACGAATAAAATGATAACATTTATTTCTCAAGAGAGCAATTAGGCACATTCAACTGTGTGCAAAGGGTATCCAGTCAATTCACCCACAAACCGATTCACCCACAACCAATTCACCCACAACTTCATGTCGATTCACCCACAAAAATAGTCAACTCACCCACAACCAGGTCAATTCACCCATAGTCTCAATGTTGGTTTATTCAACATATTTAATGCATATGGATATATTACATGTATAATTTTTTAAATATATTTCTGTCCCATCAAATAGAAATACGAAGTTCTCACTAAGTTGGATTTATCTTATCAACAATTGTATTAGTAACACTGATTGGTGCATGCCATCAAAGCAACAATCAAACTAACAGTATATCAAGATAAAATTAAGCATTGGTACAAGGATAATTAAGCTGGATGAGTATTTAGTTTATCAACTATTCTTTTAACTCAAGTTAATTTAAAACATTGGACTTTTATATATAATGGTAATTAAGAATGTGCCGAAATTTGTAAGTAAGTAAGGGCTGTTCCAGGAAAAATCCTATGAGTGGGGTAGTCTTTATGTATGTTGACAATAGTAACGCTGAGACTGTGGGTGAATTGACCTGGTTGTGGGTGAATTGACATTTTTGTGGGTGAATCGACCTGAAGTTGTGGGTGAATTGGTTGTGGGTGAATCAGTTTGTGGGTGAATTGACTGTGAATCGTGCAAAGTGCGCATAATAGGTGTTGATATGAACCCGCGACTACGTGATGTCGCGGGAAAACAACAACAGAATCAAACGCAGTAAATGGCCGAAAGAATTCTTGATAGCCATTATGTTATCGTTAAAAAATTAGAAAGTATACTTCCCAACAGAAACTTGAAGACTCGAGACGATGATTCCCAGTCGTCGTTAGCGTAAATCCATGTGTAAACGACCATACAATCGTCCCAAACCAAACATTCCAACAGATGATTTATCGCCATCTTGACTGCGTGAGTTGGGGGCAGAAATCAAAATAAACCAAGAAACTTCGATAGAACGGTCACGTTTGCAAACGTTTTTCCCGATAGAAAAATAAACATTGCTTTTACAATGTGTCTGCTAGTACTAGACTAGAATCCTAACTCAAATTTACACTAAATCTAAATTTAAGCGGAGCTGTTTCAAAATGCTACCACGCGCGGTGGTTGCAGAAGAAGAAAAGTGGGAAGTGCGTCGCGGGCGCATGGGTAAGAGTAACCTATAGCTGAGGCTCCAGAGGGTGTGAATTTTTAGTCTGCAAGAATCTCCATAAGACGATAATGGCATAGCAATAGCAGGTGTAGATTTGAGACATAAATATGAAGAGTAGTTCACCACCAAAGAAGGCAAGAATAGCGTCTTAGGTGAATTAACATCGCCGCAATAAACGTGAATAGAAGTAATGCGACCGCATTAGACCTAAAACCACGTTATGCAGATCCACCAGTAAAAGCACTTCAGAAGTGCCACTGGTTGCTAACTTTGAGTACGACAGCCTGACCAACACAGTGGATGAGAGGCAATGGTTACCCCATGTCGTGTGGCATCTTCAAGAGTAGAAGACTGGTTGCCAGTTAGATCTTGACCGGAACCGTATTGCCTTGACTTGTAAACATCGGCAATTTCTGGTTCCTGGGACCTTAAAGTCACACCCTGAATCATGGATGTCGTACACTGGGGGTAGACCTCTCCACCGGAAGTGGATTCGAAGGTGAAATCGACATAAAGAGTGCACACCTATCTGTTCTCATAAAACGTCGTAGACTGGTCTCAAACCGTCTACCGACGGAACATAATCCATGAATAGCGTGTGATAGGTAATGACGATGTCTGCCTGGTTGCCGTGGACGGAGCCTCTGCCATGGAGAGAAGGCGTCGGTGGCTGGAGTCGTGTCATATCCGGGTATATCTCGTAAGGAGCAGGTAAAACCCTGGAATATGGACGCCGCTCTGGATTCTGAATAATGTCCGAGTCCGAATAGAGCGTCAACGCACGATCCCATGACGTCTCATCGATGGGTCAGCTTACAGATCAAGCTATGATGTCAAACCGAAAACTGCGCAGAAACCTAAAGTGGAACGTGCGCTTCACCGGAAATGGACGTCAAAATTTATCGGAATTGGTTTATTTCACCAAAATCCGAAACTTCCGCATTAACCCAAGGACTGAGCTAATGGACCCGAACATAAACGGAATCAAATGACCTAGGTCAATGTAGATCCGATTGTACCGCAAGTCATCATCCCCCATCGGGGGTTGTCACATACGGCATCATTATGCCAGACCGGAACTCTCAGGTAACTGGAAATGGCTGCCGTAAATGGTTTATGAGCCTATGTGGTTTAACCACCGGAAGTAAGTGGTGTATCAACCCGACTCAAAACCCGCGGTTCTCATAACGGGACAGGAAAGGACAATGTTCTTACCAGAGCCTAAAGGATGCTAAAACTGGGACCAACCGGGAACCAGAAATGGCAGACCGGAAGTAGTTTAGAGAACCGTATACGGTTTTACCATGAAGAAAGGATCAACCCGACTCAACTTCCGGCCCCGCTGTGACTGGAACAATACCGTGTTTCGACTAACGCCCTCGGGAATTAGGTGCGAAATCGGCATTGTTCCTGCAGGACAATAGCCTCAATCCCTTGTCAGTTAAAGCGATTTACAGTATGCGTGTTTTGTGTACAAGGGGCTTGATCTCACCCGGGCTTGCGTAACAAGAACCCAAATCCCTTTAATAATAATATGGTATCATTCCCAACAATCCGTACAGGCGTATGTCCAATCTCACCACTCCCTACATAGCGGTAGTAGTGGTCCTCATTCCCTTTTGCGTCTCAATCTTCCATGGGGAACACGCTAGAGGGAAGTTAGTTCTACGGTGACATCAGCCGTCTGACCCGTATTCTCGTCCATTACTTCATTGCCTTTTTCCTTCCTGTTAAGAAACAAAAGACAAATTACGAGTGCTTGACTTTAGGTCTTTATTTTAACAAAGAACGTAAAGAATCCGTCCATGGACTATCAACTAGAGTAGGCTTCTTCGCCCTCGCATTTTCTACGAGAGATCCTGAAGGATCTTGGCGCCCACCATTGTTCGATAATTGTAAGCTAATGACAAGAGGATCTTTTTGTCCATTGTTACTAAGAACAAACGATTCATTTGTAATTTTGTTTGCAGACTTTCAAATTTGAGCGAAAAAGATCGAAAAGGGGACACTGGAAAACACCAAGATATTCCCTGTCTAAGTTTCAGGAGTTTCAAGAAACTGCACTTGATGTCGGTTGTTATAGTACAAGTGAAATGAGCAAAGTTAGTCTGAAAGTGAATGTCCGGAGGATCCTTCGTCTTCGTTTTGTAGTATTTTTTTTAGCACGTGCCATCATTGGGTACTGGAAGCGAAGACAAATATCCTTGACACTTTGGCACGAGCTATGAAACATAACTTAAGATTTTATTAATTAGGAATGAATGTTACTTCTGTTCTGTTTACTGGGCTAGTTTGAGATATCTCTTTGCAGATACCATGCTAGAAAATAGTAAGATGGTACAAAACTTAACACTGAAGGCATCCGGTCCGTGCAGTAATGTTGAAACCTTGAAAGTGTCTGAATCCTGATTATCTCCCTTGAATCAAAACACGCAGTAGTCTACAGTTGTCGAGTTGTGACGTTGTGTCACAAGAGTCAAAGACGTCCCTTCGTGTTGCCGACCCGTCAGCAGACGAAACGGTGGGGCTGGGCAGTTCACTTGCAACGGCATGGACTAAAGTAAACTGATTTAAAATTTGAAGAAATACATTTTAATTCGAAATCATTTGAACTCCTTGAGATAAAAGGTGAAGGTATGCATATTCTCTATGGTCAATACATAGAATATGCCCCACAGTTTGGTCCTCCGACTCTTGAGATGCAATGTAACAACTCGAGAATACCGTATTAATTCGAAGCGTAACTTGGATTTTCAAATCTGACCAACAAATTATTGTGCACAACTAGACCCCATGTGGGACGTGTGTACCATATTTCAGAAAGATCCATGAAGTAGTTCCTGAGAATTCACGATAACAATGTTTCAAGGGGAAATTCAAGATGGTCACCTGGCGACCATATTGGATATTCGAATCGGACCAAAAAAGGTATCTTGCACAACTGGGCCACAAGGGAAACCTGTGTAACAAATTTGAGAAAGATTCATGCAGTCCTTCTTGAGGAATCACGATAACAAAGTTTCATAGGAAAATCCAAGATGGCTGCCTGGTGGCAGGTATCTCGCACAACTATACCAAGAGGAACCTGTGTATCAAATTTGAGAAAGATCCATGCAGTACTTCCTGAGAAATTGCAATAACAAAGTTTCATGGGAAATTCAAAATGGCCACCTGGTGGCCATATTGGATTTTCGAATCGAACCAAAACAGGTATCTTGCACAACTAGAGCTCAAGGGAAACCTGTGTAACAAATTTGAGAAAGATCCCTGCAGTAGTTCCTGAGAAATCACGATAAAGTTTCAAAGGGAAATCCAAAATGGCCGCCTGGTGGCCATATTGGATTTTCGAATCGGACCAGAAAAGATATGTTGCACAACTAGACCAAAAGGGGAGCCTGTGTACCAAATCTGACAAAGATCCATGCAGTAGCTGCTGAGAATTCACGATAACAACATATCAAGGGGAAATTCAAAATGGTCACCTGGTGGCCATATTGGATTTTCGAATCGGACCAAAACAGGTATCTTGCACAACTAGACCTCAAGGGAAACCTGTGTAACAAATTTGAGAAAGATCCATACAGTAGTTCCTGAGAAATGACAATAACAAAGTGTCATGGGGAAATCCAACATGGCTGGCTGGTGACCGTATTGGATTTTCGAATCGGACCAGAAAAGGTATATTGCACATGTTAAGAGGCTTGAACGTGTAAATTGTATTGTCTGATAGTATTTGCTGTTAAAGGGAACGCTCATAATTTGTATTTAAGAGTGCGTTGCTTTGTGGGAAAGGATCGGTTTCATTAATGTGACTGCGCTAACTTGTCGAAGTGTGTTAGTCAGTGGAAAGAAATTGGTAGAATGATTAAAATCAATATCAAGGGATAGAAAACGGTGAACATCTGTGATTTATAAGTGATGGGAAAAGAGAGAAACAGTGTGAAATAAATACTTGATAATTCTGGTCACGTCTTTAGCAAAGATATCATTTAAGTTGAGAGTAGGGAAGAGGTACATTTCTTGACAGAAGATCAATGTTTTGGGTCGGTTGAGACGGCACAATGTTATTGATTATTTGGAAAACAAGTTGGACTTTTGTAAAAGCTCGAGATAAGCGAGAAAATTTGGCGACAGTTTAGCTGGAAAATGCAGCGGAAAGATTTATATTTAGTAACATTTCGAGCTTTTCTTCGCTCGTAATGCAAATTAGATATTGATCCAACTTGAGGGCAAACTTGTATAAAAGGGACCGCACTTTGAAATCGGCACGAATCACTTCGTCACATTCTCAAGAAGTACGGACGGTTTGTGCTGGAATCTGAGGAAAAAAAGCCCGGAGTTTTTAGCCCTGAAATTCGATGTTGGCTATTACAGAAAAGGTTGCTGGTTATTAACAAAGGTGCAAGTTTGGAAAAAGACGGACTGGGAATAGGAGATGTAAGTAGATTTTTAGTTTTAGTTATGCTAGTTAAGTTATAGAAACTGATGTGTGGTTTGTTGGGAATATGTGTTCCTGTTCCCGGTGTATTTTAACCACCGGAGGGGAATGTTTTATGAACGTTAAAACCGTTCATTCAAATCGTAAGTTGTGGATTATTAGTACTTGTACCGTGTGTGATAAAACCCGATTTACTTGGTTTTATTTGCAAAGCCCCCATCCTTTGGGGCCCGACTCAAATTGTTCCGCACCGGTGGTGTTGCCGGACTTAGGCTCATTTGAAACAGAGAGAATATTAAACACGGAAAAGGAAACGGATAGTATACCGATAGCCAGTCCTGATTCGGGAAGCTGTCGGGAGCAAATTGCGGTACCTACCGCAGCAGTGACGGAATTTCCACAACGAACTTGGGATTCACTCATTGAATTTGCCAATACTGCGTTGGCACATACACTTGACACCCAACAAGCTACCACAGATGTTCAGGCTAGAGCCGATGCGTAAAAATTGATATGTCCTTAAGGGAATGCAATGTTAATAGAAAATGGATGTTTATTGTATTTGGATTAATTGGCCACGAGCCGTTTATTGCTAAGGCAGGGTTCATATAAGGTGGGCCTAGCCTCAATGTATTGTCTAGGGAATTGTGAATAAATTCTTTATTATTGTGTTTTAAAAACTGGTTGTGGATTGAGTTCTTTTAGTTAGAATATAGCAAACAAAAGCCGAAAACCCCTGGGTACCGTTCCCGGACCTGTGGTGAATATTTCCTCCGGCTCGTCCAGTATTAAGACTCCCCATTTTAGTTTAGAGAATATGAAAGTTTACCGAGATACATATTTTAGAAAAGGGTCCGGCCGGAAGGATTGAAAAAGCAAAAATATATTGGGCGTGAAGTTGAGAGGCGTCCTGACATGGTGGAGAGATTCCCGGCAAGGGGTATATTTTGTTTGCTATATGAGGAACTCTATTTGACAACCGGTTTGCTAGAATGTTATTGCGATTGATTTGTTTTATTTTATGTCTGTTAGCTGTTGTAGTTCTATTACTGGGATATTATGTCTATAGGAGACTCCACGGACTTTCAAATCCCGTTGATGAGTTTTATTTTTGGTATAGGTTATTTATAAATGGTACATCTACATCAACTTCTTTTAGTTAAATTAGTGTGGTATATTAGCTTGTCCTGGTTCATGATCTTAAGATCTGGGAAACAAGCTGCTAGGCCTTATCGTATACAATTTCGCCCCCCGATTATTCAACCTATGCACCAGCAAGTTGAAGACGAACCAAATCAAAATAATGGCGAAGACAATAATGGAAACGAGGAAAACGGCGAACAGTCGGAAGAAGAAGAATTAGATGAATTAGAGGAAGAAGAAGAAATAAATGAAATAGATATGGCCTTAATTAATTCTACCAGACCAGAGAAATTTGCCGGTAGTTCAGGTGAAGATGCTAGGATTTGGCTTAATCGTTTTCAGACATTTGCCGACTTACATAACATAAATGATGCAAATAAAGTTAGTCATTTTCGGTTATTATTGAAAGATGCGGCAGAAATTTGGTATACATTGCTACCAGCAGGTGGAAAAGATAATTGGCCACATTTATTGGCAAGCTTTCAAGAAAAGTATTTGAATGACCAGGATAATTTCACGTTAGAACAATTACTTAGTTCTCGTGTAATGTCCGCTAGCGAGTCTTGTGAATCTTATATTAATGATATAATGTCATTGGCTTGCAAATTAAATAAGCCAGAAAATACCACAAAATTGCACTTAATTCAAGGATTAAGACCCGATATCCGGTTCCAAGTAATCACACAAAATCCTAGGGATTTGCAGGCTGCAATACAGTGCGCCAAGCTCACAGAGGTCGCCTGTTCGATGAACGTGGCTCCTAAAATAGCTGGAATTAATGTGAACGAAAATTCTAGGGTGATTGAGGAAATTGAAAAGTTGAAAGGCCAAATTTCTGCGGTAAATAATGAGCTGAGACAGACGCGAAGTACTGTGGAAAAGGGTTTTAACAATGGTAATAGGGGAAATTATCAGAATAATCCGCCCCGAACGTCTCCCCCTAGTTATGGCTATACGCCAGGATTAATTCGTTGTAAAAAATGTTCTGCGTTTGAGCATTACGCAACGCAATGTAGGAAAATAATCAGACCACAAGATAGATTACAGGACGTAATATGCTGGAATTGTCAACGGAGGGGACATTATTCTCGTCAATGTTTTAGGCCGAGAAATTTCCAGAATGGAGACCACCGAAATACAGGCTATCAAAATAGGAATATGCCTGAGCGGGGTTATAATTATCAAAACATGGGCACACAGCGGCGTAATTGGGTAAATCAACCTTTAAACTGGTAAACACTGCTAGTTGTAGAGAAACCCGTTATTGGACAAGCGGCCAAAATAAGAAATTAACATACAACAATGGTAATGTTAGGGCAATATATAAATACATTCCCGAAGTGGACGTATCGACAGTTTATGAATTCTAAATCATATGCATTTCTGAACAGAATGGCTTGTGGCAAGTCTGATCACGGTTTTATCTTTTCTGATAATGTAATACCGGTAATGGTATTTTTCATTTACGGGTTTTGGCTTTGTTGGACACACGCGCTGTCACTTTTGCTATATCTCTGCACAAATGTTACTGCGTAACGGCAATAATCTGGGCAGTTATGTTAAAACGTAGTGTTGCTTTCAGGGTTAAGCTAGGCTAGGAATCCACCGATGCCCATCTACATGTTATCGATTGCCTCGATGTGCTAGGCAATGATTTCTTGTGGGAAGATGGAACAGTGGTATGGATTGTAAAATGAATAAACTAACCCCACATGCTGATGCTATATAGATTCTGACAACTCGGCTCCGCCTCATTTGTCGGGCAGTTGATAGAATATTTGCTCACAAAGGGATTACCTCCAAATCTGACAGGCATCATTCAAGGTATTTCAAGATTGGATATATTAGGTTTCATCGAATCGAAAGCTCCGCCAATTACGTTATCTGGTATGCTGTATCAGGTTATTAACCCAATCGATAAGCATTGAATTATGTATACTAACACGGCTGCTCGGAAGCTATAGGCTATATTTTATGACACTGTAAGATTGTCCAGTTAGATGAGGACTCAATGGTATTGATCGAGCGTTTATTATAACAAGTCCTGAAGAGAAACGTCTGATTTCAGATCAATTTGTCTTAACCGAGTTAACTGTGACTGCGGAATGACTTTGTGTAGTAAAAACAGGGAGCTACGTTAAGATGTGTTTGCTTCCAAGCCTTCTGATTTAAGAACAGCAAAGAGAATAAGACATTCAATTCGAATCATGCCCCTTTGATATTAAGTCGACTTTAATGTTCAGGTTCATAAGATAGGATAAATATTAAAGAAAAGCTCTGGTGCTAATAACTTTGAATAACGTTTCAATTTCCATTTTATTATACGTTACATCCATGAAGGACAATGTACAGGAAAAAAAAAGAACGGAAACGTTATAAGACATAATAAACTTAACAATTGTGGTTATGTTCCATAGTCATGGCAAAATAATAGTACATGTATATATCTTGTGTCTTGTAACTGTGTCCCTCATGTTTAAAACATATAGATATGTAGTCGCATAAATGGTGGGCATTTAAAAAAACTATGGGGATACATTGCATATTTGAATTGATGAAACGTAGATGTATTCTGCAGATATTTGCAGGTAGAGAGAGAGAACTCTATTCGAGACTTTTATTTTGTCAAATGTACGTTATTTAGTGGAATTCAAATCAGATGTTGAAGTCATCCTGCAAAAATATTGATCAAATGCAGAGGTTAGGTTTCGCTTAACTTCTAAAATGTCGGATTTTGAGTGAACGAAAAAAATCCCGCCTAGGATTGAAGATTGAATCTAAGCCAGAATTTTAATGTGGAAACGAGATCGTTGATTGAAGATGGGTATATGCCTAACTTCGCCAGTGCACCTATGTTTTTTATGTTTTGTAAGCACTTCTAACAGTGATTTACATAACTTGATTGTGCCAATTTACTTGGTGATTTATGCTAATTACTGAAAAGGTTAGCGTGTTTTGGAAATAGTTGAGCTATACTCCAAACTTCAACAGCATAAAGCATAATTTCCGCTTAGTAGAATCTACACGGCGGTGGACGGAGACAAAGTCAGGAAAATTCGGAAAAACAAAGTGCGTACATTTGCTCTCTTATATGGATATATTGTCCACAGGAACAATCAGTTACACAATTGAGAAGTATTTATGTTAAATATTGGGAGTTTCAGTGACTTCAAATTGTTATAAAGATACATGTCTCAGGAAACATTAAGAAAATGACAGGAGAATTCAAGGAGATATCGTTGCATGAATCATAATTTTGTCCTCTCAATAGATTTATTGAAGGAGAGTCGTTACTTGTCAGTAAAGTAGAGTATACTAAGGCAAAACGACTTGATTTGTTTTCCTCCCATGTTGACAGGTGATAGACTGTTGTTTAACATGTTTAAGTGATTCCCTTACCTTGGGGTGAAATGAAACAAATCCAAAGTTGTATTAATCCCGGAATCATTGAAGAGTGTCCGAGATAAAATATAGTTACTACTGAATATACGATGAAATTTGATGTGGATAAAAAAATGATATATTTTGTGGAATTGTGCTTGATAAACGCAACCTGAAAAAAGATGTTCTTTGGAAGGTGGTTTAGAAGGTATACAATTAATTATGTGGTATTATGACGTGGACATCTGCGGATAAATGACCACATGATTTACAGGTCTATTCCCTGATTAATCTATGACTAGGGTTAATTAGGTGAATTTTGATCGTACGCTGGAGGGTCGCTCCCCCAAGCTGTTGATGAAGTTATAATAATAGAGATATCGAGTTTGTGAAACATGAATTGAGTAATGGAAATATTTGAAAATGAAGAATTGAAGTATTTGAAGATTATGGCCATGGATGTTGATGTTTATGAGATATATGATGTTTGATGATAAAAATTAAGAGTTGAAATATTTGGGGGTAGAGTTGAGGATGAAGTGTGACGACATTTACATCCAAGATACTTGACATTGTTCTGTACTTCACGAAGGTGTTGTTTCGAGAACAGTCATTTTAAAATTCAAATTGAAGAGATGATGATATTGAGAATTCAGTAATTTTGACATTTTCTTGGAGAATACTGAATATACGTTAAGTAATGATGGTGAGATTTACAGGTCATGCAGAGACCGATGGAAAATGATGATGAAATAATGATGAAATTATGAAGATATATGATGATTATGTGTTGTTTGATGATGAAATGTGCCCCCTAATGATTATTCAGATTTGTAGAAAAAGAAGCCCGGGAAAGGCTAGAGTAAGTATATAGCCTAATTCTGCTTGTGTTTTGCAGGTAAAAGACGAGAATCCCTGAAAACACTGAAGGCCCAGTTTAACTGTTTGTTACAATGAACTAGGGCTAATGGTTGAAATGCCGATAGATTGAGTTCCAAATTTTGATGCATCAGATTTTGAGGTTTTTTCTATTGAAATATTCATTTTGCCAAATAGTTAAGGAAGTGTGTCTACTTGACGATGGTTAGTCAGTTCACATAAAACAAAACCGCGTATGGTATACACGTTTTGTTTAGGTCGTTATTGGAGTTTTCCAAACGACAAAGAAATCTCACCAGTATAAAGTGATGGACATCTTTTAAAAAAATTCAGATTCCGGGGAAATACGCGAAGTTTGCAAGGACGATAATTGCATTTGATATATACTCCTATAGATATAACTGACTGAATCTACCTGAAATGAGTAACATTAAGGAAATATGCCATGAGACTATTGAGATATTAGGAAAAGAAGTTTATCGAATTAAATAACTAGATGAGATAACTTTGAGATGCAAGAGAAACTGAATTTCCATCCGATGTTTTCCTGCTGCGCGGAAACCAGTAATAGTTCTCGCTTTATTATAAAGCCATCTTTATATATAAGCTGTGACTGATACCAGGGTGAGAGATCTCCGTGGTCAAGTCAGTACGGATGCGACTAATATATGGTATTTTCAATTGTTTCATGCGTTTGAACAATCAGTTGAATGTTGTTGTACATAACTGTAGAAAAAAAAGTCTCTGTTGTTTTGGTGACGAGAGCAAATCAATCACATATGACTGTTATTTGTAATACCAATCTATTTTGAGAGGTGATCTAAGTGGAAAGTTCAGAAAGTTACTTTTTCCTCTTGATATATCACTATTCGATTTAAAAAAAAAAACACAGAGAATTTATGGCTTATTAAAAAGATGAAATAGTACTACGAAATAAAAATGTTGTGTTTAATATTGAGTAATTGAATATGTTGATAATAATTTGAGAGTTTCAGATTCTCGATGGAGAAGATGAGAGGCATAGATTTGGCCAGAGGGATAGTTTTGAATGGTAAATGATCTCTAATAGACTCTTTCGCAGAACTGCATCGGTACATGTAGTTCTGGAAAACCTAGTCCATTCGATCGTCGTACGCAGATGATTGGACTAAAGTTGTGTGCCAGTGACCTGATTATGCTGTTTAAGGGCCTTTGAACTCCAGAGTCTACGTCATTGAAATTATCGACGCAACGAAATATTAGAGATCAAATACAGAGCAACGGGTAAAAACTTCAACTTTCGGTGAAAAATATCCTCCAGATGCATGGCGACTGTAAACTGTTTTTCAGTCTCTGATTGGATTTTGTGACTGAACTATAGTTCATAATTAGGAAAATATATTTGACGAGGCTCTGTGCAGCATTGGCTTTTAAATATGATAGGCCAAACTTGATTACCGGGTGTAAGCATGTAATATGCTCTTTCCCTGGTGTTTCATGTGGATTGGATGACTTAGACCAGGTTGAGCTTTCCCAAAATTCTAAGTATTTCGAATCATTGAGTGGATTTGACAAAATTAACATACCCTTTAAAAAGTTTGAATCTGCCAGAGGCACAAGTATATATATGCCACGAGCAGTAATTTGTGAGGGTATAGGCATGGGCTTCTGTATATATTCTACAGATAGCGAATGTGTTGAAGGATATAATTCTCTCTTACACATACGTTCATGTGTGATGATTATTTCGTTTTGGAATACATAATGGTGTGGTACTTCCTTTGCATGTACAAAATCCACACACATAGAACACGCATATGGTCTGAGAGTGAACTGATGAATAACGGTTTCCAGTTGAACCTTTTTCTCTGCTCCTCGCGCCAACATGTTTATCGCTTGCTTGTAAAATTTTGGCCAGTTGACTATTTGACTGATGGAGCTAGTGCTTCTAGATTGTCATCTGGTCATATTGTGCAAATCTTCCATTGATTACTCGGCCAAAAACATCCAATTCAGTTCTTTGGAATTTTGAAATCTTGTGGAAAGACCTGAAATTTCAATACGCGATTACTTTTCTCGCAGTTACATGGCACTGATTATTGCATTGTGCCTGTATATATTGGTATACTGGAGAAAGTTGAGTTGAATAACACAGTTCAACTTCTAGGATCGCCTGTGTTTGTTGCATATTAAACATGTTGTTTATGTTTCAGGAAAATAGTGCAAACAGTGCCTATCACGTGATACCCCAACGAGTCTTGAATATTACTTGCATATGCAATATACTTGTCAAATTATCAACGAATATGGAAATTCGTATTTTTCCTAAGAGATTTGGCTCATTATTGTTTTTCAATTCAGTAACGTTCATAAACCAAGCTGCGCAGTTTTTCACTTTCGGCCATTTTGTGGCAGTTTCTACTACAAATTCCAGTCAGTGAAAAAAAATCGAGTTAATTGAATGGCTATGTAAATTAACAAGCTACAGCATTCAGTTGATGTGCATATATGGTCGCATATCAGCTGCATGAAAGGGAAATGAATACCCCTTGCTCCTGGAACTCATTCCCAGGGGGTTGAAGTAATCACCTAGGCATTCCCGTGTGAATACACCTTCCCTCAGCCCTGTATTACAACTTGCATGGAGAGCGATTTTGTATTCTTAGAATTATATAATGAATATTAATGGAAACTTAGAATAGTATGTGAGAAATTGTGTCAACATATAGAGACATTAATTATTTACATGGATTTATTGTATACATTGTCATATAGAAGAAACGGAATAGTAATTATTCTACAACTAGCTACACGAATTGAGAACTACTTTTTAAGACTATTAGAGTCTACCATTCCTTCTATGTCTATAAATATATTGGTATTGGTAATAAATTACCACAAGTGGTTCTATTACATTACTTATTTGAACTTGGAATTGTTCGTCATAATCGTCATCATCCACCTCCAGAAGGGAAGATGAGCTAAATGTTTCAAATCAATGTGGACTAATAACAACAGAAACGTAAAAAGGGTCATTAAGATTTGACCTTGACCGGAACCATTCAGGAGAACAACAACGTGTGCCAAGTTTTCAACGCTAACACCAACGACAACAGTGTTATAGCAATGAACTTTTACTAGTGGTTCCAGAATGACATACAAATAACTCATGGAAGTATGTTTACGGATAATCAAAACAATGGTTGTATACCTTTTCCATTTACTATTTTGAAATTGAGAAATAGTTATCATATAGCCCTACTGTCCTCCTTCATCTATAACAGGAGATCGATCTAACCTAATCCCTGGTTAGAGTACAGAAGGTACTGCCAGGTGAATGCCTCTCTTAAAATTTTTGGCAGTTAAATTAAATTGAAGTCCGACATGGGGACATGTCGGTTCAGAAGGCGAGGTAGATTATGTGACAAGGGGGCTACACAAAAGATAACTAAACTAAAACCAACCAACAAATTTTTTTTTTTACAACCACTTGTTGTGTAAACATGCATCCATAGAGGGAACTTGTAGAACAGTGTTGTGCGCGTGTGTTATGAACATTTTCCTTGGAACACGGAGTGCGCCGATTGTGAACAACTTTGGTTAACTTTGAACAACTTTGAACAACTTTGGTGAACTTTGAACAACTTTGAACAACTTTGGTGAACTTTGAACAACTTTGAACAACTTTGAACAACTTTGGGGAGCTGTGAGCGAGTTTGAGATAAACTTTAGCAAACTTTGAAAAACTTTGACAAACTTTGAAAATGTTTAACTGAGACTTCATGTTGACCCAGGAGGGTCAAATTCTCTAAAGGAGAGGTGTGTTAAGAGGCTTGAACGTGTAAATTGTATTGTCTGATAGTATTTGCTGTTAAAGGGAACGCTCATAATTTGTATTTAAGAGTGCGTTGCTTTGTGGGAAAGGATCGGTTTCATTAATGTGACTGCGCTAACTTGTCGAAGTGTGTTAGTCAGTGGAAAGAAATTGGTAGAATGATTAAAATCAATATCAAGGGATAGAAAACGGTGAACATTTGTGATTTATAAGTGATGGGAAAAGAGAGAAACAGTGTGAAATAAATACTTGATAATTCTGGTCACGTCTTTAGCAAAGATATCATTTAAGTTGAGAGTAGGGAAGAGGTACATTTCTTGACAGAAGATCAATGTTTTGGGTCGGTTGAGACGGCACAATGTTATTGATTATTTGGAAAACAAGTTGGACTTTTGTAAAAGCTCGAGATAAGCGAGAAAATTTGGCGACAGTTTAGCTGGAAAATGCAGCGGAAAGATTTATATTTAGTAACATTTCGAGCTTTTCTTCGCTCGTAATGCAAATTAGATATTGATCCAACTTGAGGGCAAACTTGTATAAAAGGGACCGCACTTTGAAATCGGCACGAATCACTTCGTCACATTCTCAAGAAGTACGGACGGTTTGTGCTGGAATCTGAGGAAAAAAAGCCCGGAGTTTTTAGCCCTGAAATTCGATGTTGGCTATTACAGAAAAGGTTGCTGGTTATTAACAAAGGTGCAAGTTTGGAAAAAGACGGACTGGGAATAGGAGATGTAAGTAGATTTTTAGTTTTAGTTATGCTAGTTAAGTTATAGAAACTGATGTGTGGTTTGTTGGGAATATGTGTTCCTGTTCCCGGTGTATTTTAACCACCGGAGGGGAATGTTTTATGAACGTTAAAACCGTTCATTCAAATCGTAAGTTGTGGATTATTAGTACTTGTACCGTGTGTGATAAAACCCGATTTACTTGGTTTTATTTGCAAAGCCCACATCCTTTGGGGCCCGACTCAAATTGTTCCGCACCGGTGGTGTTGCCGGACTTAGGCTCATTTGAAACAGAGAGAATATTAAACACGGAAAAGGAAACGGATAGTATACCGATAGCCAGTCCTGATTCGGGAAGCTGTCGGGAGCAAATTGCGGTACCTACCGCAGCAGTGACGGAATTTCCACAACGAACTTGGGATTCACTCATTGAATTTGCCAATACTGCGTTGGCACATACACTTGACACCCAACAAGCTACCACAGATGTTCAGGCTAGAGCCGATGCGTAAAAATTGATATGTCCTTAAGGGAATGCAATGTTAATAGAAAATGGATGTTTATTGTATTTGGATTAATTGGCCACGAGCCGTTTATTGCTAAGGCAGGGTTCATATAAGGTGGGCCTAGCCTCAATGTATTGTCTAGGGAATTGTGAATAAATTCTTTATTATTGTGTTTTAAAAACTGGTTGTGGATTGAGTTCTTTTAGTTAGAATATAGCAAACAAAAGCCGAAAACCCCTGGGTACCGTTCCCGGACCTGTGGTGAATATTTCCTCCGGCTCGTCCAGTATTAAGACTCCCCATTTTAGTTTAGAGAATATGAAAGTTTACCGAGATACATATTTTAGAAAAGGGTCCGGCCGGAAGGATTGAAAAAGCAAAAATATATTGGGCGTGAAGTTGAGAGGCGTCCTGACACACAACTAGACCCCAAGGGGACTTTGAGAAAGATCCGTGCAGCAGTTCCTGAGAAATCGCGATAACAAAGTTTCATGGGGAAATCCAAGATGGCCGCCTTGTGGCCATATTGGATTTTCGAAACGGTCCGAAAAGGGCATCTTGCACAACTAGACCCCAAGGGGAACCTGTGTACCAAATTTGAGAAAGATCCATGCAATAGTTCCTGAGAAATGACGATAAAGTTTCACGGGAAAATCCAAGATGGCTGCCTGGTGGCTATATTGGATTTTCGAATCGGACCAGAAAAGATATCTTGCACAACTAGACCCCAAGGGGAACCTGTGTACCAACTTTGAGAAAGATCCATGCAGTAGTTCCTGAGAAATTGGGATAAAGTTTTCATGGGGAAATCCAAGATGGCCGCCTTGTGGCCATATTGGATTTTCGAATCTGACTAGAAAAGGTATCTTGCACAACTAGATCCCAAGGGGAACCTGTGTATCAAATTTGAGAAAGATGCGTGCAGCAGTTCCTGAGAAATCGCGATAACAAGAATTGTTTACGGACGGACTGACTGACTTGCTGACTGACTTACTGACTGACGGACCACGGACGAAAAGCGATTTGAACAGCCCACCATCACCAGATAAAAATAAAAAGAGAGAGGCGAAATACTATAAATTAATCCTCATAGGAGGAAAGAAATCTACCCCAGACCCGTTCAAATCATCGGGCCATTGTTGACACTCTTGGCATCTATGGTTACAATCACAAACAATATGGCCGCGACTCTTTCCGCAAAGTCGGCCGTCGATTTGTACTTCCCACAGATGCTACTTTGAACAATGAGGCTATAATTATCGTAAATAACAGCAAATAATACTTCCCAACAGATATAATAATGGTTGTAGTCTTGCTGACGATCCAGATCCGTCTTTGTAACGTAAATCCTTCGATTTTCCTCGAGAGCTTTGTTGTTGTTGTTTACAGGTGTCTTTACAATGGCGTGCCAATGTTAAAAAGTGGAGATTTGAGCAATAATACAATATATTGGCAGGAAGCGATTAATGTATTCAGAATTTATTAATTATATGATATAATGGTGAATAGACTGCGTCACATTGCTGAGCTCTGGTTATAATATAATTAACAGATAAAGAGAATATGCCGTTGGAGCTCGGTGGAAGACGAACAACATATTGAATGCACCATCGGAAGTCAGTGTTATACAAGATGGAGCTACCAGTGAAGTAGCTAAGATTCATAGCGTCTCCCTTCCCTCAACGCTATGCCGACGACAAATACATTTCCCTGTTGGAAACTCGAACATCTCCATGGTGCACTTACTATTACCTTTGCACCCTATTGGACCCTCATTAACTTGAGAAAATGGACCGCCATGAATAACAATACCATAATCGATGTTGTGATCATCATCCCCTGTAAACACGGGGTCTATTATGACCATCTTCTTGCCCCTCGATTTCAGGTGATTTTGAGGCTCCATAGGATAACTTTATTGTCTGTAATTAATATATGACCGACGAAGGGCCATTTAGTCTGCTATCTCTGTATTTTTATTCATGGCGGTCCATTTTCGCAAGATTTTAATCAATTTTTTTTCTCTGGAATATGTGTCAGAAGAGTTAGTACTTAATTAAGAATTTTTTTAAATATTTTTTCCTTGTCCCCTGTTGGCGTATTTATGCCTTTTTAATTAAAGCTCAATTCCCGCCAGTTAACCCGTTAATGAGCTTAGGCGTCACGTGGCCTTGTGACGTCAGACAGGCGACCGTCTCCTGTGGGCAGCTGTCAGCGCTATATATTAAGCTGTGGATTTGCGATTACTCCATCGCGTATATCACTGTATAATTAATCGAAAACGAATCGAAACCATGGAGGAATATGCCAGTGATGATGATCTATATACAGACGACATAAATGGACATCTTGACGTTCTGCCGTATCAGTTTGAACCCGTACCAAACGACCAAAATGAGATGGAACAGAGGGAAAGTGAATCTGAAACAGATGAACCGTCTCACACGGGTCAAGGTCGACTTGTAAACACATACTGGTATGTTATTTATTATCTATAAGATAAGCAGAACTGCAATGACCCATCTTTTCCTACGGCTGGTCTCCATGGGAAACGAGAAAAAATTCAACCCACAACCTCTTTTCTGCTCGTTTGTACAACCGTAGGCGGCACAATACGGCATTTTGGAGTCAATTTACACTGCTATGTATTAGGCGGTAGTATTCTCGAGTCGAATTGATTGAAATAGTATTTTTCTAGGTGAGAAATATTTAATTGGACAGGATTAGGCTTGTGGAGATGGCTGGATTAATTAACAAGGTGGGCTTCAAGGCACGGTGGGGTTCCTGGATCAGTAGGTCATACGCGCTGGTGATGAATATATACTGTTATTTATTTATTGATGTCATTGTCTTGAGAACGATACCTGTATCAAAACGTCGTCCCGAATAAACTAGAAGTTGTTATCCATAAGAAATTTGTTTATTTGTCTACTTCCCAACTTCTAAATGCCATTAAAAGAAGTCTCTCCCAGTATGTAATTCATACTAAATTGCTACCTGTCCTTAGCGAGCTTTCGCGCCTGTGACGTCACAGATTGGCGGCCTCGCTTTCATTCCACAGATATGCATATCTGACTGGGAGCTAAATAGAGCTGTTGTAGTGAGAAATTAGGTTTTCTCACTGTAATTATCAGTTTAGATAAATAGACTGTTGACGAATAGTGTCAGATAAGTGCTTTATTATAGAGTTATCTCCCCTGGTAGAGGGCGCTGATTGTCCTCTAGCCAATGAGAGTAACGCGCGGGCTTTGTCATGAAGGCAGAGAGAATAACATGACCTTGGACTGACAAGACGTTCAGACTGTTTCTCTCGGGGGTTTTAACCGGCAGGTAAGCCTGTCTCCTATACTGGCTAATATCTATGTAGCTGAAATTACTACAATTGGTGATCAGAAGTTAAAGTATTAAGCGTAGATTTGTGGTTATTTTTAGGCAAATTTACGCCTTGATGGCGGTCTGAATGCAGTGTCCAGATCGGCGGCCATTTTGAGGTTTTGAAAATTTGGGTGTGAAAATCTTCATTTCCGAGTCCTGACTAACTTGTTGGCTTTCATTTACGATTGGGTCGATATAAGCTGGAAGTGTTTTACTTTATAAAAGGGGTTTTGTGAAAATTTGAGCTTCCAGCGAAGTTCTGGAATATTTTATTTTCTCGTCGGCATGGACACGTTTTTCGGGAGTTGAACAGCTGTTCAATGGCGGATTTTCCAAATGAAAGTGCGTAGACTTTCATTAGTTGTTAACTAATGATTATACGGCAATAGTTCTCAAGCTCTGTGCAGTATATGGTATGGCTTGGCAATGATTGTTCCGTGAATTGAGCCAAAACAGTCTTGTGTTTGAGCCAAAAACAGTCTGTGTGTTGTGACGAAAATTGGACCCTTGATAGTCTTCCCTTTCGTCAGATCGGCTTTCTTTGCCATATTTGTCTTGATATAATTTATCGCGAGTGAAGCGGGGTTATTTTGAACTACCCCAGTTTACAATTTGGTTTGAGTTCGCGTTCCTTTTGAAAATTTTGCGAGTTTACTGACACGTTGCTGTTGTTATTTGGAACAACAACAACAACGACAGTAACTTGAAGGGTAACATTCGGGAATAAAAAAGAATAGGATTGTAATTGTTTAGATTGGTTAGACGGCCAGTATAGCGGGCAGACTTGCCTGCTGGTTGCCTTCAACATTGCACCTTAGATTTAGCTAGAGTTTTGTGTGATTTGGTGAATTTTGATGTATTTTTTTTTCTGAGATAGTATTTGGTAGGGAAAATTAGGAGTAGAAGTTGGGATAAAGGTTTTGAAGGTGCAATATTTGAATGGTTTATATGTTAATGTTTGTGTTGTCATGTATGTGTACCGGTACTGTTTGTGTGTCCATCTGTGTATTTTTGTGTTTTGTTCATAGTCCTGTCCCATGATAATTATTTTTTTTTATGTGCTCAGTGGTTGGGTTGGTAATGTTGGGGTTTTTGGAGAAGATTTTGAGCATGGGATGAAGTTTTATTGACTGAACGCGTCAGATTAGTCATTTCCTTTCGGTTCGGTGATTGAGTTTGGGGTACAGGGTCATGTACTGCATGACCTTGTGATGTACGTGGATTCATCAGTCGTGCTGTTGACAAATTGTGGTTATTCTCGCTGTGCCACTGGAATAGTTTTGCACGGTTGTCTTATCGAGACTTGTTCGTGGGAGTCTATAGCACTGTCAATTTCTGTTTACCATTTTCCACTGGTGCGGTCGACTTAAAATGTATAGCAATACTTAGTTTGACTTTGTATTATCGGTCAAACTATGTTGACTTTTCCGGTGGTCAGTTTTTGTGAATTTGATTGGTACATTCACTGAAAATCTAAGGCTCGAGTTCAATTTAGTAATTTTTGGAATTCGCCCAATTTCACCGTCAAGTTCACCTGGCTATTGCCTGGTAGCTATTGCGCGAGGGGTTGGCTGGTGCTTACGTTGAATGTGGGGGATTTTCTCTCATTTGATTGAAATTCTTGCTAGCCATGGCATAGAACATTCAAATTAATGTTTCAATAGGTTTGCTAAAAAATTGGCAACTAGCTTTTTTTTTTTTTTTTTTTTTGGACTTGATCAAAATTTATCGTCACAGCTTGGCAACTAACTTCGTGGCTTTTCGTGAGGTGTTACATGTAGCTGAATGCTACATGTGAGTTTACATAGTGAATACATAAACTGCTGGTGTTCATTCTGATTTGGTGAGTACACTGTACAAATTGAATTGACCTCATATTCTGTGGTGGTCAATATACACTGTAAACCTTGATGGTGTACTGAATTGTGACTTACACTGTAAAAAGGGTGAGTCGTCAGTGTTGCTGAAATACACTCAGTATTTTGGGAATAATACATTTTGAGTTTAAATAAACAGTCAATATTTTGGTGGTGGGGTGTTAACAAACTTGTACCATATTTAATCAGATTTTGATCTGGTGAATGTGGTTGATTGTTTGGTGTTCATTACAACACAAACTTTGATTGTATTTTGAAATTTGAGTGTTGACATATCAACACTGCACTCAATTTGATTGTGGTCTGGTGGTGTTAAGTGGCACCATCTGATTTTAATTGAGAGTTTAGTGTTTATTCAAATTACAACACATATAAGGGAAGTGGGAAGAGATGCCGACATACTGACTGCGTCACATGACTTCACAGAATAATCCTCTGGTTAACCTATTCTAAAGCACATACCAAGAATCTAACGATTCGTGATATGTGTTGTATCTCAGGTACGCTTTTATTGTACACACATCCTTGGGTTTACTTTGAAAAAAAAAAAAAAAAAAAAATTCTTTTGAGTGTTGACATATCGGCGCTACACACTCAATTACATAGTAGTCTGGTGGTGTCAAGAGACACCATTTGATTTTGGTTGAGTGATTGGTGTTTATTAAAACACACTCTCTTACATTTAGTTTAAAAAAAAATAATAAATAAATAAAAACAATTGGTGTTGGCATCAACACTGTCCCCGATTTTGGAAAAGCATTTATTAAATATGCAACAATAATTTAGTTGGTGATTGCAAAATGCCAACTCTGTGAGTTTTGATCCTATTTATTTTGGGAAATATACTTTGATTGTTGATAACTCCGTCTCATTTGGTATTGATTGACACTATTTGATGATTGTTTGGTATTCAACTCAAATTCTATTGAGCCCTTAGGCACTAACTGGGCTACTAGCGACAACGATTATTTTGTATCTTATTTGGCTTGTTTGTTTCTAGTTTTTGGGCTTCACAGGGAAGTTGCAACAACGCGTTGACTGTGGTAACATGTGATGCACTTGTTTTGAAGGGTCTTGTTCTTTTTCATTTTTTCTGATGGGTTTGAGTTGAATAAGCACACTTGAACGCATTGACTGCAGTAACGTGTGTGCGTTCAGCTTATAAGTGCTTAATT
The DNA here is from genome assembly GCA_036873755.1 of Hanleya hanleyi. Classification (NCBI taxonomy): domain Eukaryota; kingdom Metazoa; phylum Mollusca; class Polyplacophora; order Lepidopleurida; family Hanleyidae; genus Hanleya; species Hanleya hanleyi. Next base: position 14,535 of record JAVTVY010013734.1, on the reverse strand, counting down.
TTTTCATTTTTTCCAGTGAGTTTCTGGAGTGGAAACTCGCTAAGTGTGAGTAGTTTTTATACAAAAAACAGAATTTATTGTGTATCACAGCCATTGCTGTCAAGTTGGTTGACCGGTAAATTTTGAGCTGCGTATTTTGTTTTTCCTGCAGCTTGGTTGCAATTTATTGTAGCTAGATTTGTACCATTGGAGGCGAGTCCAGTTGATAGTATTTTGGCAAATCAAGTATTGGCAGGTAAATTTATTTCATGGCAGCCATTTGGAGGTGAGTATTGCGGTTTATTGAATATTTTCATTTACATTTTTGTGGAGTCTCGCAATTCACACCATGACAGAACTGGTACCAGTAGACATATTGACGGCACGTATTGAACAAGTCCATGAGAATTCCTTGATGGAGAATTCTCTTATTAGTGGGGTAGATGGTTCCAGTTGTCCCGAGTATGTTTCAGAATTAATTGAAAAACATGTAGGGGAATTGCGAACTGAAATGGAACATCACATACAAAATTTGAGAGGAGAAAGGGAATCTGTTGTTCGGAGTCAGACCTTGACAGAATGTGTTATCAAAATCGTCAGCTGGTATCTAACCAGGAGAAGTGGGAAACAGTGGGGGAACAACTTGGAATGATAATGACCATGATGCAGGGCCAGGGGACTAGTCCAATGGTTAGAGGGGTGGGGGCTGATGCTAGTTCAGTGCAAGCTGGTGGCAGTGCGGTTAGGCTGACAACGGGTAATGATGAGCAGGAAAATTTGTCTGTGGTCAATGTTGTGCAAACGCCGGGGTTGGGGGGTGGGGAATGTAATTCTGGTGAGGGTACCCAGCATGCACATTATATGGATGCAGGAGTGGTGAATGCTTGTGAGGGGTCAGGGCATCATCAGAGGGTGGAGCACCCTTCTGTGCCCATCTCTGACCCTTTCGTCCCTTCACATAGTAAGGTTGGGGAGGAGCACAAAGGTAGCCATTCCTCTCCATCCATTGATCATTCTGGCATTGCTCCTGGTCAGGAGGACAGGGGAGATAAGTTAATAGAGTCAAATGTTTCGCAGCCTATCCGGCAACATAAAGCGAATTTGAGATCTCCGTGGTCCTCCACCAGAATGCTGGCGTAGCCGTAGCCCTTTAACCTCACGTGGCCGTAGCCCCTCAGCATCACCTTTTGCACGTAGTAGCAGTCGTCCACTTCCGAAAACATTGGTTTTTTCCGGCGATGCCAAAGGTTGGTCGCCGTTTAAAATTAAATTTGAATTAGCTCAAGATCGGAAGTGGAGCAAGGCAAAATCTCTAAAGCGTTTGACTGAGTGCATGCATGGCAAGGCCATCGAGTATTACTCTTTCTTACCGAAAGCAGTTTATAATTCTTTCGATGAGCTGTTTGAAGCCTTAAACAAACGGTATGGCGATCTCGAGCCTCCTCAGGCAATCCGACATCGGTTGCAGGTGGAGGAGCGAGGGGCCGATGATACTTTGGCTGATTTTGCTGATAGGTGTCTTCATTTAGCTGTGAAGGGTTATCCGGGGGCTCCACGTGAGTTAGTCGAATAGATAGCTGTGGAGCAATTTTTCAAAGGTTGTCATGAACCACAGGCTGTAGTTTTGTTTGCTATGGAGGAAGACCCCAAAACTATTCAGGAGGCGTTGACATGTGTGAACGCCTCACTGTATAATCATCAAGCTTTGAATGTAGCAGGGGTCCGTCTATTTTCCACGAAACTCGAGTCTGTGGGAGGGGATTTTTTACGGGAGGGTCGGGGTGAGTCCCCATTGAGACTTGTTAATTCTCCCGAGCTACCAGTAGCCTGTGAAGCCCCTATTAACAGAGTTACCATGCCAGTTACTCTTGTGGGGAAAATGGACATAAGAGCTTCCGATGTCCCCAAGTACGATGCCATCTTTGTCGCCAATTAGGGCACATAAGCCGAAGTTGCCCTGTTCGCACTAATCTTGATGGGTTGGTTACCACGGGAGGACCTGCCTTGTCGAATTGTCCCGGATCGACTGCTGCCGTTAGAGGCATTACCGTGTCTGGGGCTCGGGAGGGGGCAATGGTAGTTCCGGTCAGGGTCGGGTCAGTTCCAGTGAGTGCGATTGTGGATACTGCTTCTCAGGTTACAGTTATGAGTCCGGAATTATTCGAGAAGTTGGGGCTTACAGGACTGTCATCCCCTCGCATTAAGCTAACTGGTGCATTTCGGGGTACGGGCAGTATGGGAATGTTGGTTCGACAGGTTCCCTTTTCTGTTGCAGGGTTTAACTGCTTCGGAGACCTGATTGTAGCTCCGGTGGTTCAGGATTTGTTACTGGGCTCGGACTTTCCGAGCCCACGGCTTACGGCTGTGTTGTTGATTTTAAGAAGAAGGCCCTGGTCATTGGGAACATGGGGGTTCCTGCAGGGAAACGCTAATGCATGCTGACCGGTTTGGATAGAGCCTTAGTTTAGTTCTGTTTTAGCATTGGTAATGTTAGGGGGGCAATGCAGATTGACAGTGGGCATTGGCATGTGGTGCCATCTAGCACACTGTTTTGAGTTGATTTTGATGTTGGTGATGTCTTTGTATTTTGATGTAGGTGATGTGGCATTTTGGTTTGATGTTGTGTAGGGGGTTTTGGGGGGAAAGATAAAAAAATGATAAAATGTCTGACAAGAAATCTGTGATATGTGTGGATGTTGAGTAGTGATGTATGGTGTTGGTGGATTTGTGATGTGTGGGCCTATATTTTAGAATGATTATTTTTGGAGATTGAGTGTTCAGTAGAGTGTGGTGTGTGTACCTATTTTAGAACAGTTGGTGTGTTGGGAGAACATGTGATGGAAAAATGTGCAGTGTGTGTTGCGTGGTTGTGTGATGGAGATATGTTCAACTTTTTAGGGGGTTAGGAGAAAGGCTTGAGTGAAAGTGGTGTGGATGGGGTTGTGGAATGGTGGGTTGGGTTAAATTTTATCTGTGGGTTCAACCCTCACGGTTGACACATCATTCGGCAATGGTTAAATGGTGTTAAATGTAAGTTACTTGGATGCTATATGAGTTTTTGCCGAGGAGAGTGCGAGTTGTGAGGGATGATTTAACAAGGGGAGAGAATGACGGGGCAATCCATGTTGGAGACACAGGGCCGGGGGAATTTGTGGCCACAACTCTGCTTGTGTCTTCTCTATGGAAGCCCCAGTGTGTTTTGTACCGGTGTTTGTCATCCTGGTTTAATTTATTGAATCAGGGTCTGAAATAAAAGTCGGACATCGGACAAGACCTTGTTTGGTTGAATGGTCACTGTGAAGCATTATGTCTGCTCAAATTCGGGGATAATTTTGGATATATTTATTCAGACCCTGGCTAATTGATCATTGGCAATGCGGTAACATCAGCAACGCAGTGCACTTCTGTTCAATGGATTCCGATATTCCTTCTGGTTCTGCAGTTTCATCCACATGTTGAGTTGACGCGTTAGCGGCACCTTGTGCACGGGTGTTTCACATGCGTTGATTCTTCATGTGTGTGTCTCTGTTGATGAATACAGAGGATACTGGTTTCCTGAAGCCTTGAGCTATATGAGTAGTCCCACAATGTATGGAGGACTGACAGGCAGTTACTGTATTTGTCAGACTATGTTCGTTAGCCAGTCGCTCAACTACTGAGAGACTGAGTGTCTTGCAGTTATTGCCTAAGTCAGACTATTCTTGATGGGATATCTGATATAGCCAGTCCCTCTAGTTACTTGAGTCTGGCAGTTATTTCTTGGTCAGCCTGATTATAGCCAGTCTTTCAATTTATCAGGGACTGATAGGTTTTCAAACTGAGCAAGCTCTCAACGAGTGCTGACCGTCTAAAAGTTATTGTCGCTATTGTCGTTAGTCAAAACTTGATAGACTGTCTGATATAGTCAGTCCCTCAATGTAGGAGAGTCTGGCAATTACTTCCTTAGTCTGTTTCTTGACAGGCTGTATAGTGTAGCCAGCCTCTCAATTTAAGAGGGGCTGACAGATTATAAATTGAGTGAGCCCTTAATTTATGAAGGGAAGGGGAGGTTGGGGGGAACGGTAGATTCCAGAGCGAGTCGGGCTTGTACCAAAAGTGGGCCAGTTCGCTCCAGCTCCTTTGGGTCTCCTTTGGGAAATTAGAGGTCTGCTGAAAAATCGACCTGAGGGTTGGGGTTAGGGATCAGCTACCATGATCTGGGGTTGGGTATTTTATTGTCGGACTAATTTTATGTAGATTGTTCCTAGGGTATGTCCGGTTTTTAGCCCAGTTCAAAGTAGAGAAAGCTTTAGGTACAGTTCCGTACTTTTATGGTATGTTTTTTATCATTGGGAATACTTTGCTGGAGTTTTAGACTGTCAGTCGCTGGTTTGCCCTTCCCCAAAAAAAGAAAAGGGGGAAGGGTGTAGTGAGAATAGGTTTTCTCACTGTCTTATCAGTTTAGATAAATAGATTGTTAACGAATAGTGTCAGATTATTGCAGGGAAGTGCTTTATTATAGAGTTATCTCCCCTGGTAGAGGGCGCTGATTGTCCTCTAGCCAATGAGAGTAACTCGCGGGCTTTGTCAAGAAGGCAGAGAGAATAACATGACCTTGGACTGACAAGACGTTCAGACTGTTTCTCTCGGGGTTTTAACCGGCAGGTAAGCCTGTCTCCTATACTGGCTAATATCTATGTAGCTGAAATTACTACACTGTCAAAAAGGCTTAAATATGCTCACAGGGAACAAGGAAAATTTGTTTAAAAAATTTCTTAATTAAGTACTAACTCTTCTGACACATATTCCAGAGAAAAAAAATATTGATTAAAATCCTTTAATGAAGGTCCAATAGGGCGCAAAGGTAATAATAAGTGCGCCATGAATCGTCACCGTAGATAGCCCCTTCACTGGTAGCCAAGATTCGTAGCGTCTCCCTTCCCTCAACGCTATGCCGACGACTAATACATTTCCCTGTTCGTAACTCAAACATCTGATTCACAGTCAATTCACCCACAAACCGATTCACCCACAACTTCAGGTCGATTCACCCACAAGAAAGTCAACTCAGTAGGCAATCCCTGTTATTGTTTCGTTTTTCGTAAACACCACGACTGGTCCTGCTCGTACACATTACAGTATTATCCGTAATTTTTTTTTTTTTTTTTTATAATTCAGAATGTTTCATTGCTAATTGGGCTTTTTACATCTGACCACTTGGTGGATAACATAGTGGCGTTTTGGAATATATTGAACTTCCGGCATTCACTCCCACAGACACACACCCTTACACATCTCATACATGCTTCTGCGACTCTCCAAATATCATAACTTTAGATCTATATATACATATATTAGGTTTCGCTATTCCAATATAGTGAAACAGTATTGTCGTACGGACCCTAACCTTTCACAGCTCTATTAGAATGGTGAAACATATGAAATATTAATTTGGCCCCCAGGTGACGCCACCTGTAGGCGGATCGGTGTGAAAAACAATCCCAAGCGAAATCTTATGACGAAGTACCGCACTAACATACCAAATTTTAAAAAAAATCCATCCAGTTTTCCAGACCTTACTGTCACGAAATGAAGCCAGAAAAAAAGTAGGCCATCATGATCCCTTTTAGAAGACTGATATATGAAGCAAAAGAGTAAAAAAAAAGTGAGGGGGGGGGGGATGAAAGAGAAAAAAAAAGAAAAAGAACAAGAGCCCAAGGGGCTTCAATATACGCCCGCATATCTGGAATTACATTGGTCCAAATTTCAAAGTTGTTTAATAGCCTTGATTCCAATTGGTAGCTAGCAATCCAGAGAAAGGTCTACAATTTTATGCTTCTGAGAATGTAACATATATCACATCTAAAATTGAATGATAAACTACAATGAGCTTAACTTTTGGAAACTGGGTGACCTTGGAGCAAGAACCGAGAGCTCACATATCCCACAATGAAATTAACAATAGTTAAACTCAAGAAAATAGTAGTTTTCCTGCAAATGGATTTTTCAGACGAGAGAATTTTTCATGAAGGAAGAAGAAAGTGATGAAGTAAACCTTTGTTCTTGAGTTGATAAACAGGTATAAAGTTCATAAAGGACCTCTCTCCCCGTTAAATTAGCAAATGTATGTTTTTTATTTCCCAATTGTTTAATAAATGTAGCTGTTTCAAACAAGGGAGCCAAGTCCACAGAAAAAAATGCCATATACATGTAGGGGAGAGAACTCTGAATATTCCAACCTAACACATAGCTAATTGACAGTTTAGGGGGACTGTGACCGTGACCTTTGACAAATTGATGTATGGCTTCTCTTCATCATACGAGTAAGATATTTGATACCATTTCATACCTTGAAACTAGAGATATTGCATGGACAACAAATGTTAATGGATGAATGGACAGAACGCATTACATGGCCTCGTCTTCGACAGGCATATGAAAATGTGACTTAATGATTTCCTGATTTTGGGGTCACAGTGACCTTGACCTTTGACCTTGACCTAAATTTTGGTAGACGACCCATCGTCTTCCGTCAATGTATCAATGGACACAAAAAAGGGAATTTGGCTTAATGTTTCACTCATATGGTGACAGTCAGTTTGGTTGGTAGAGGAAGCCGGAGTACACGGAGAGAACCACCGCCCTTCAGCAAGTAACTGACAAACTTTCACACATGGACCAGCTGGGCTCGAACCTGTGCCGGTGAGGCTAGCGGTCACCAGCGAAGCGCCTAAGACCACTCAGCCACCGAGGGTCCCCAACCTACATTTGGTACGCAACCCATCGTCCTCCCCTAGGGCATCCACTCTCCAAAAATTAGAACTGTAGATAGAAAACTGTCAATGATTTCCTGATTTTAGGCAACAGTGACCTCTGACCTAGACCTCAATTTTGGTATGCGACACATCGTTTCCACCTGGCGTATCCCACAAAAAATTGCAACTGTGAATAGAAAACGTTCACATATATAGACCGGACACGAACACTTCAGTGATTTCCTGTTTTTTAGGCCAGTGACCTTTGACCTCTGACCTTGATCTTCATCTTGGTACGTGACACGTCGTCTCCCCGTAGGGTATCCACTCACCAAAAATTAGAACTGTAGATACAAAACTGTCCCAGATATAGACCGGACACGAGGGTCCGACTTTTGGCGGGCATATAAAAAGGAAAAAATAAAACAAACAGAAATGGGCGTTCGTTCGAACTCATGTGCCACCACCCACAGAATCAGTGAATGCAGCAGAACTGAATTATGGCAGATGTTAAGGTGTTTGTTCAGTCCAATATGGGCTATAAGGAAGGAGTATCATAATCGGTTCTTAATGGAACAGTAGGTAAATAAAACCTGAAAGAATTTAAATTCAATTGTTTTTAGCACATGGTCAAAATACCAAGTTCAAAATACCAAGTTCTACTCCTGGTAATTTTGGCAAAATTCTTTATTTCATCTCAGGAATACGAAATACAAATCCCCAAATCCAATTGAACATGTGTACAAAGTTTCAGAAGCATCCAGTGAAACCTGTGGCACTAGTTGATTACACCAGAACATAGTTTATATACTGAAATAGATGCAGAGAATAAGTGCAGTTCAAAATGTCATGACAAAAACTTAATATTTCATCTCAAAAATATGACATGCACATCTTCAACATATGAAACATGTCTACCAAGTTTCAAAAGCATCCAGTAACATGTGGCTGTCGCCATCGGGACCCCTCGGGCCGGGCCCAGAGCAATTGTGGAAATAATGTTTCTGACCCCAACAACTCACATATTTGGGGTGGGCATAATTTTACCTGTATGATATAGATCATAGACAGACAAAACAATATAGCAATAGAGCAGTGATTACCTATAGTAGATGTAGTCGAATGATTACTGTCTATTCACAGCAATCCACACAGGTTTGTGTGAACTCCTGAAAAACACATCCCATGGCACCGACTTTCAATAGGCTTCTGGTACTGGCTGTATTAAACAACTGTATGAAGTTTCATTGTTGGGAGTGAAGGACTTTTTGAGATAATGTGTTTACAAGGATAAAAACCGACACATGTATAAAGGGGCATAACTCCACACATCCAATGGCACCGACTTTCAATAGGCTTCTGGTACTGGTTGTATTAAACAACTGTATGAAGTTTCATTGTTGTGAGTGAAGGACTTTTTGAGATAATGTGTTTACAAGGATATAGACCAACAGACATGTATAAAGGGGCATAACTCCTGAAAAACACATCCGATTACACCGACTTTCAATAGGCTTCTGGTACTAGCTGCATTAAACAACTGTATGAAGTTTCATTGTTGTAAGTGAAGGACTTTTTGAGATAATGTGTTTACAATGATATGATGGACAGACGGACGGACAGACGGCGGAGGCAACGACAATACCGCTCGGGCAGAATCTGCCCGAGGGGTAAAAATGTTAGGACTTCAGTGGCATGAAATGATGGTGTACAAACATCTCCCAACAAGACAATTTCCAACAAGGATATTCTGCCATATTGGACATACATGATCACTTGGTAATTTCATGACCTTCCTAAAATGGAGAATTTTGAAGATTTGACAAAAAAACTAATCCCCAAACACATGCTGTACACTGTCAATAAAAGAAATTGTGGAATTATTATATACCACCTTATTTATGCAGCAGATATATGTACATGCTATAATATTCCATTTTCACTCCACTCCATATTTACATAGGCAATGTTTGCTTGATGCTAATGTTGTACAAGTCTGTGTCTAATTCATTCTTCAATGTATATTTTCTCATGCATGGGTAATTCTGTTCGATTTGAAAAGTATGTCTGGTGTACAAAACACCTTCAGTTATTTATTCCAGGAGATTTTGTATGCCACCTCAATGAACTCGGATCTGAACTCACACACTGAACACTTGAAGGGTTTCTCTCCAGTGTGAGTTCTCATGTGTCTATCCAGATCACCTGTTTGTGCAGACCTGTACTTACACACTGATCACTTGAAGGGTTTCTCTCCAGTGTGAGTTCTCATGTGTCTATCCAGATCACCTTTTCGTGCAGACCTATACTCACACACTGAACACTTGAAGGGTTTCTCTCCAGTGTGAATTCTCATGTGCTCATCCAGTCGACCTTTTCTTGCAGACCTGTACTCACACACTGAACACTTGAAGGGTTTCTCTCCAGTGTGAGTTCTCATGTGCTTATCCAGAGTATCTTTTTGTGCAGACCTGTACTCACACACTGAACACTTGAAGGGTTTCTCTCCAGTGTGAGTTCTCATATGTTTATCCAGAGTACCTTTTTCTGCAGACCTGTAATCACACACTGAGCACTTGAAGGGTTTCTCTCCAGTGTGAGTTCTCATGTGTCTATCCAGATGATGTTTTCGTGCAAACCTGTACTGACACACTGAACATTTGAATGGTTTCTCTCCAGTGTGAGTTCTCATGTGATAATTCAGATTTGACTTAGTTGCACACTTATACTCACACACTGAACAATTGAAGGGTTTTTTCTTATTTGATGAATTATGATTTCCCGAAAGCTGTCTCATCTCATTCAAGACATCGGCAGGGATAATAGAACCATGTTTATTTCTCGCATGACGATAATACTTTATCCTTGTTGAAAACTCAATGTGAGGACAGTGTCTGCAGCAGTAAATCTCTTCACCTGAAAGTAAGAAAATACTTGATATACATTTATATCATGCTAGCAGTTCTGGTGTGCACAAATTATATAATTAAACATTTCATACTTTAATCTGATCTTTACACAGGTTATATGTTGAACTACATGAACAAAGTTGAAGTATAGTCATATTTATACAAAGATTTATGAGACTGGAGAATTCCTATGCTCATATATATATTTAAACTAGAGCCTTTAGGCTATTATATTATGTATCTACTATTGCTCATATATATATTTGAACTAGAGCCTATAGGCTATTATATTATGTATCTACTATTGCTCATATATATTTAAACTAGAGCCTATAGGCTATTATATGTATCTATGTGTAATGAGCCTTGCATCTAGAAATTACAGTCTGATTTGGAAGGCCTGCTGTTGGCTGTTAACGGCACTGATTATCTCAACCAACAGGGCTGATTTCAATTGAACTACATTACCAGCACTTCTTTGTACCAGGCTGATAAGCAGGCCCCATGAAAAGCACTCCTGGGGTCTGGGCTGATCAGCCCTATCGATATGCCCTATCAATATGCAAGGCCTGTCAGGCCTAATGGTTTTGAGCAAGCACACCCTCAACAATATAATGACTCGTACAAAAATAATAGAAAGATTTTGATAAATTAGGAAAATGCAGAAGTACGGTACTACAATGATATTGGAGAGTCTAAATCGTATATTCAGGGAACTGATGCAAATGGAATTTTGTGATGTAACGAAGTAAACAAAGAGTGAGCATAAATATATACCAGAATATTCACAGAGCTTTTATAGAATATTCACGGAGCTATAATACAGTATTCACACAGCTATACTACAATATTCACACAGCTTTCCAAGTTATAATACTGATTATTCATTGCATTATAAAAACTATTATTTTGAAAAATATGGTTTTCATAGCGTGTGTGTGGGCATCATTTTGTTTACAGGGGATTTACTATCCCCGTGGACCCCGGTCAAGGGATATTGAATCAGTGTTCATGTGCGTGTGTGTGGGCATCATTTATTATCCCCCCGGACCCTGGTCGTCAAGGGATATTGAATCAGTGTTCATGTGCGTGTGTGTGGGCATCATTTATTATCCCCCCCGGACCCTGGTCGTCAAGGGATATTGAATCAGTGTTCATGTGTGTGTGTGTGGGCATCATTTATTATCCCCCCGGACCCTGGTCGTCAAGGGATATTGAATCAGTGTTCATGTGTGTGTGTGTGGGCATCATTTATTATCCCCCCGGACCCTGGTCGTCAAGGGATATTGAATCAGTGTTCATGTGTGTGTGTGTGGGCATCATTTATTATCCCCCCGGACCCTGGTCGTCAAGGGATATTGAATCAGTGTTCATGTGTGTGTGTGTGGGCATCATTTATTATCCCCCCGGACCCTGGTCGTCAAGGGATATTGAATCAGTGTTCATGTGCGTGTGTGTGGGCATCATTTATTATCCCCCCCGGACCCTGGTCGTCAAGGGATATTGAATCAGTGTTCATGTGTGTGTGTGTGGGCATCATTTATTATCCCCCCGGACCCTGGTCGTCAAGGGATATTGAATCAGTGTTCATGTGTGTGTGTGTGGGCATCATTTTGTTCACAGGGGATTTATTATCCCCTCGGACCCTGGTCAGGGGATATTGAATCAGTGTTCATGTGCATGTGTGTGGGCATCATTTTGTTTACAGGGGATTTATTATCCCGCCGGACCCCGGTCAGGGGATATTGAATCAGTGTTCATGTGCGTGTGTGTGGGCATCATTTTGTTTTCCTTAATGTGATGAATTGAAAACTATTTATTCAATTAAATCCAAATTTTAAATGGAGATATAACTCAGCCTAATGATTTTGAGGTCACCACATGTAGGTCACTATTTTTTGATAGACCGATTCCTAATATACCTGGATGTACATGTATTATGTTATTGGTAAGTTAAGTTCAGTTCTGTGAATAAATTTATCATGGTCGTATCATTCATGACCAAACTTCTTTTGGAGTAGTAGTGAACGTCAGAAAATTATTGTATGTGAACCATCAAAGTTTCCTTTGTACAAAACCAGTGGGTTGGGTCATAGGACATTAATTGATTTTTGCCAGTTTTTGCTGAAAAAAATGATGATCAAAGTTTTCCATCCAACCAAATTTCGAAACATTGGCTTGCGAGAACAGACTAGACATTTATTGTCAACCAAAGTGTTCCCTTGGACTAAACTATTGGGAGCTCAGACAGGCCAAAAGAATCCAACATTTGCTCGAGAGAACAGGTCATAAATTTATCGTTCATGTTCCATTACTGTGCAAATAACTTGGTCACTGAGATTCCCTTTGGACTAAGACACTGGCTTGAGACTACAAGCCAGAACATTATTGTTGACCAAGGTGCTTGTATCCAGGTATCCTTCACACTAACACATTATCCATCATACAATGGACCCCTGGCTAATGCAGGTATGCAGCCAGTCTAAACAGTAAACTACTGCTAATCATGGGCCTCAAAGTTTTTGGGAACAGGGGGCATATATGGAGGGTTAATTAGTCACGATTGACATCTCATGGCATCGTATCTGCATACCAAATTTGAGAAGAAGGCCATGAACAGTTCTCAACTTTTATTGTCCAGAAACCAGACTTAGATTTTTCCATCAGGTGGTGTCATCTGTAAGCACAAGGGGGCGAACCACAATATAAAGAAACATCTCATGGCATGGTATATAAATACCCAAATTAGAAAAAAATCTGATGAGCGGTTCTCATATCACCTGGAAATGAATTTCAGATTGCCACCTGTTGGCGGAACTGGGTGAAAAGCAATCCCCAGCGACATATCATGCTATATTCATACCAGATTTTATAAGTTGAGTGGTTCATGTTATTGCCCAGAACAAATTTTGCCACCAGGTGGTGCCACCTCTAAGCACAAGTGGGCAAAAGACAATCCCAAGCGATATCTCATGGCATGGTATATACATGATACCAAATTTGAAAGAATCCGATGAGAGCTTCTCAAGATATTGCCTGGAAATGCATATAGAATTTTACCACCAGGTGGGCAACCTGTTGGTGAAAGTAGTTGAAATGCAATCCCAGGCGACATCTCTTGGCATGGTACATGTATATGCATACTAAATTTGAGAAGAATCCGATGAGCGGTTCTTAAGTTATTGCTCGGAAACGGACAGACAGACAAACAGATGGATGCAATAGGACACATGGACGAACAGACAATCAGAATCCAGTATACCCCCCCTACTATGTAAAGGGGTATAAAAAGCGACAAGGTATCCATGTAAATTTGTGATCTTATTGCACTGGCATGAAACTGAATGTCAGATGGGGCTTTTGTCCATTGGGGCTTTTGTTCATGGTTTATATGTTCGCTGGGGATTTTTTCCAAATACCAAAAAGAATGCTGTACTTTTCTCATATTGTTCATCATTTTCATAGAATAGCTTTCATTTATCGGGGGGCTGGGACACATTTTGTTGTTGTTGTAATACAATTTGTTGTCATAATATATAATTTCTTTCATTATCAAGTTGGATAAATTTATTTCATGCATACCCAATACATGTTAAAGATGTTCCATATATTTATTCAGAAGATATAGCAAGCAAATATTGTGTTTTATATATTCAGTGTATCATTAAAAAATAAAGATCTGTATTCCTGAAGTGGTATACCACTCTTCAGTGAAAGATACCCATCGAATAAGAGTGGATTTACAGATAAACAACAACAACAACAACCTGAAGTGTTCTGCTGATAGTGGCACAAATGGATACCAAACTATTTTTAAGTGTTTCCAATTCATGGAAATTTCACAAATTACAACTGAAACATTATTAAACCCAACTGAGTAATTGGTGAATGGTAATTCACGAGCAGAAATGTTGTGGGGATTTTAAATCGGATAACATTTTCAAGCACATTCTTCTATGTGGTTATCTCCCTTGTCCACTACTCAGCATACAAGCAGGAAAAAAATTGGTGCATGTACATGTACATGTATTATGTAGTTTTATGTAGGCCTAGATCAGGGAAAACGCTTCCAGCATTCCATGAATATTGCAGAAATAGAATGGAAAGAAAACATTTCTGAATACAGGGAAATTATTATGTAAATGATTTGACCATCACTAGCAGGGCACCCAGTAGGCCTACTAGAAAATTTGTTGCTCAAATTCTCTTCTGCTTGCCTGAAGGAAAACATTATTTCCCCTGATTGACGCATGAATTACAGAGAAATTGCTTTCTCTGGTTGGTGTAATGTGTTTAACAATTGGGCTTGACCAGAGGGCAGTGTTTCCCGCCCTGGGATATGTAATAAACTAAGGAGTTGTATTAAAGTCTTCATTCAGCACGACTGACTGGGACCGTGCTGGTAAAAATTTTCCCTCCTACGAAACTACAATGGATATTACAACTGTGGCGGATATTTCTATGACAATGAACGACATTCTACAGCAGATCAAGAATCTGGAGAATGATTTTGACAGCAAGTTTCTGAGTTTAGACAGAACCTGGACAATGATTTTGACAGCAAGTTGCTGAGTTTAGACAGAATCTCCAGCTTTCCAATCACCAAGCTTTCAGCAGAAGTCAGTACCGATAGCTTGAAGAGCGACAAACATTATATTTGAAAAAGAGCTGGAAATAAAAATCAGTTCGAGCATATTTCAGCTATAGAGAATGGATTGCCTCACATACATGTGTGTGTTTGATAACGGAGATGCTTTGCAAGTGTAGCGGTTTTTCCTGGGACTATGTCCCCCAATTTGTAAACTCGTATAACCACTAATGTTATTGAATGCTGCCACCACCTATTTTTTCACATAAAATAGGAAAGTAACTGGATTTCTTGTATCCTTAACTTTACTCTTCTCCGGAGGCGC
>JAVTVY010013733.1:0-50492 GCA_036873755.1 Hanleya hanleyi | reverse complement strand
GAAACAATAAATTCGAACACTCCCATTTTCGCCACGGAGTTCGTGCCGATGAAAGTAAAGTGAATATGTTACTAGAATCTCGTATAGTATATCGGCGTATGCTATTATTTGTAAGCGCAGAGAAACAACAGGGAATGGTACAATATAGTCAGACTGAATTACTATTACTTACAGTCTATAAGGAAAAAAATTGATTCAATTAACTCCGCAGTCCTGTAATTTTATCCTAACTTGATCGCGTTTCGCCGCAGTCGGGGAAAAATATATACGGTAGTCCCCCGCACGTGGTCGAGTGTCTGCACACGGCCCGCTATTGAATCTTTCTTCAGTTTCCAGCGTTCGTATATCAAATATCTTTCTTTAAACCAGCATTCCTTTATTTGAAAAACACACATTATTTTAAGTAACAAATTTCAGAGATCTTCAACGTTAATATATTTGTTCGTCGTATATGCTAAACCCCTCGCTGTCCCCCATTTACCTCCCCGACCTGCCCTGTATTATTCGTATGGGAGGCACTTGGCCCGTGTTCAAAGGAGGCACTGGAAGGGAGCAGAGTTCAAACTTTGTCGGGCGACGTTCCCGCGGAGATATCAAGTTGTAACGTGTGTGCTGGTGAATTGCATCAGATTTCTTCACAGCAACTGAATTCTTCGTTTGGGGAAAGCAAGATGCGATTTAACCTTTCGGTATGCTGTATGCTATTCGCTATATTTTCAGGTGAAGTGGACAATCAAACGACCATTATTTGACGTCAAAAATGAGCCATCACGAAAAGCCTTTGGAAGGATGTACATTTAACGTTGATTTTATTTTAGTATTTTGATCAATAAAAATTTCTAAAAATAAAAAATCTGGACTACAATTCTCGAGCATCACTTGTTTGTGCATGACAACGTATCGACAAGCCTGGAAGATCACAAACAATGGTGAAAGGGTTTCCTTTTTTCTTTCAGGACATCCATTCCCCCCCTCCCTCCCCCTAACAGTCCATACATCCGAGTTTTTATCCACACGACAAGGTGAGGTATTTACGCAGACCCCATGTGGTAAGTATATTTGACCGTAAACAAGCCTACAGAATTACGGTGATCGATCTGACTCGTCCTGCATTCTTCATCAGGTTCTCTGATTTTTCTCCCTTCTAATAATACTCAACATACAATACAATATCTAATAGCATGTTCGTGAAAGAGGCCGTATTTTTATTATTATCATTATCAAGGTTCACTGTATAGGAAACAAACTTGAAACGATGTGTTCACATCGCACGACATAATAGTATACCCCCTCAATTTCCTACTGAAACACCAAGCCTCCACATGAATGGCATTTGCTGCAGGTCTCCTTTGATATTTAAATTGTCAATGGCTACATTGTTTTGAGTACCGGGATAGTTTGCTAATGAAGTGTTTAGTTTATTTTTAGCCTGTCCAGCTATTTCCCCATTCAGCACAGCTTGTCCTCCAGAGAAAACCACATAAAATGGAAGAATCCAAAGTCAGGATAGGGGTGACAAGATGTTTCAGTTTCCAGTGGAGAGAATCTGAACAGCATGAAATATATAGTGAAATAGGAGAGTCCACGTGCAGCATGCAAGTTTCACCCAGACTGGAAATGACACTTATTCATATGCAAATGAGATCGTGTGTAATAACATTGAATTGACTGCCTGGGGAATACCTTGTCCCTTCGGAAGCCCAAATTCAGCTCTGGGTGAGGATGCGCGATTCACCAGCAAGAGGCAATTGAAAGGGGTTTCAAATTAACGCTGCAGTATTATGGGTTTGTGTGTTAATGTGTGGCCGTTGTTCGTCCTGTAAATTTCACAATACCTCATTCAAACTTGTTATATCTTGGCTTTGATTGCATCTATCGTTTAATGAAACATAGACAGGAAATCACACAGTTGACAAACGTCAGTTTTCCCACCAGGGGACAAACAAATTTTGCGATGTGAAGCGCCGACAACAATCATCTCTGCATGTGCTCTGTTTTGTTCAAATATAGTTATCGTAAAGACTTACTCTTTCCGGTTTTGTTAAATATTTTATTGTGAATGAAAATATTTCTTACGAATACCCACGAACTTACCAAAATTCCAGCAATCAAAAATTCTTTGGAATTACACCGCGCATTTTTACACTAAGAATCAAAACATCGCTATCGCCATTCCATTACTCTATATGCTAAACAAATTTGAGAAACATTTAAATGGCATTAGGTAAAGTTTCGGAGATGAGAACATACCAGTATTTAATTAATATTCAGAACGATATCATACTTCGACTTTTACTTTTAGTAAACTGTTACAGTACCGGTACCGTAATAGATATTCTCATACTTGAAACAAACCAATCGAAACGTGTATTGCCGACTGACACTCGGTTCTCTTGTACAATCCGCCGTTAATTCAACATTAATTTCGTGTCATAGGTCCGGGATATTTATTCAAGTCCTGGATGGTGTGTGTAAAATCATGCACAGTGAAGACCAAAAAGTCTAGGACAGTCCGCTAATCTGTCTAAAACTTCGTGATACAATCCTACACAAATTTGCCGTTGGTTCATTTGCAGGGTTCACAACAACAACATCGACATACCGAACGACTCGAACATGGACTACTCTAATATGTGTATAGTTTTATATTTCCAGAATATTCATTCAATTCCATGTCAGTTAGGTTTCATAATATAGATCATAGCTAATACTGAACAAAAAGGAAGGAAAACGTTCAATGTTTTGGCCTACAATTACGATGTTATTATGGACGCGAATTTACGGACGTCAGCTCAAAAATCTGCATGATCGTGCTGAACTTGTCACTCGATAAATATGCTCGACTTCCTCGAATAAAATTAGACGCCTTTATCAGGGTAGAGGAGATTTTCTGACATCATACACTGCATTTTATGGAAACTGATGAGATATCAAAGTTAATACACGGTAATAAATACGATCACTACGACCACGGCGAAGCGGTCCGCCATTTTGGATTCTCCGTGAAAGTCGGCGCGACATTTAATTCGAACACTCGCGTTTTTCTAGAATTCGCTCAGCAAATAATTCGAAAGTAGACAATTTTTGGAGTGCTGAGTTTCATCACTACATCGCGAATTAATAGGGAAATTACCGTAGATGACTGAGGATGTCTAAGCTATTAACAAGACATTGCACTGTATATCATGCATCTATCTTGTTCATTCTTCTATGATGTATGCTGAATGTGTTTTCCATCTCTCTTGTATGCAGATTCACACTTCCGGTATCGATCAAAATCAATAATGACTGAGTGCGCATGCGCGCTGCATTTTTAATCATAAAGCAGTCAGAGAGTGCTATAACGACACGTTAAGAGATTTATATATACAAACTCTGACAAAGGGAGAATGAGATCTTCAAACTTCCCAAAAATGTAATTATGTAATAAACGTGAAGGGACAGCTTCTAGTGGGGAGTCCATAATTCCCTGCCACATCTGTTGATTGGATTGGGATGTTAATTGGATTAAGTTAATTGGATTGGGATGTTATTTGGATTAGGTTAATTGGATTGTGATTTTACTACCATGATTACAGAGCTGGTCCAACAAGAGGAAGAACTACAAGAGAGACTGGACAGATTTGTTATAGAGACAGACACAGAAACTGTCACACAGACAGATGCAGGTAAGCTTACAGCTCATTCAGTCCTGTCCAGATCAGATAGATTCATTCTTCTTTTCCCAGCCAAATCTCACCTGTACCAGGGAAAATAGTGTGATAAAAGTACTGCAATCTTGAAATGTATCCATTTGATGATATCGCATTGCACAATGACATCTTTATCGGATTAAAAGGCAGGGCAAACTAGAGAAAATAGCACGTAACTTTTATTTTCAAGATACAACAAAGTACATACAGAACAAGATTTGAATCTTTGTTCCTCCTCACCAAAAAAAATAAATAAATAAAAAACAAGTCTGGTTATCAATCTGAGCTCACTATTTCTGGTTGGTTGTGTTTTGTTTCTCCCAATGCTTCGACGTAGAAAAATATGCTGAATTAGGGATACCTGAAATATTTTCAACTTAGTCTTGCCAAAATATTCATTATGGTAATTATAATGATCCTTTCTTCAAAAATAGTGGGTATAAATTTGATTCATATTTAGCAAATCAATACCAATATCACTGATTATAAACATGCCTCCATGGTGTAGCATAGGAAGAAGTGAAAATTGACTTACAGGGGTCAAAATGTTCAGTCGTTCACTCATTTTTAAGACCAAAAAAATCTGCTGATGAGTAAAATTGAAGCCCAGGTCGTCCTCCTGACGATCACAAAAAAATTGGTTCCGTAAAAACTAACTGTCAATATCATGGATTTGGCAGAGTTGTTGAAAATGTTTGTTCATCTTTCCCGCTAACAGCCCAACTTTATTGCCGGCCCTGTTTGGAGTGGATGCTGGTGTGAAATGGTCCTATGTGGAACATCTGGTCCTGCCCCTTCTACACTGTCGCCATGAGTGACCTCCCTTCCTCTCAATACTTCAGGCTATGACAGCATTAGTTCCCTAGGAACAATTTCACCCATGCACTTTCACTTACAACAACAACACAAACTTGCCGCAGGTGACAGCACTTTGCATCATTAATGTTTGGCCAACAAAGTATAAAATAATTTCCGAGGTTTTGGAGGCTTCAAAGCGCCCCTGGGCTGATGAAGCCGATTCCTCGGAGAATACGGTACTGATGATAATCAAACATGCCAAACACCATATGAAATTTCCACGCCATATGAATTTGATGTGGGGCTGTACAATCATTCAGAATCACATGTAGAGTCGACCAGTGCTTCAATGAAAGTTTTTTTCAAGGTTCATGGAGACAAAATAGATCCTCATTCCTGGTTGCATTTTCATAATGAAAGTAACAAAACACCCAGTGAGATTTGTCTTGAATTTGACAAGTCAAAGAAGCCAAATTGCAACTTACTTGTGCACCTAATTATGATATGATTCTCAGTGTTTTCGTTCTGGAAATTGCATATGGCAGGAGTAAAAAAAAAAAAAAAAAAAATTGAAACACTCCATTCAGATTACAATTTAAGTTGAAAGTAAACTGTACGATACATGTACCATATGTAATGGATGACCTCAATCTCACTGGGATGACCTCAATTTTTATGACCTGGAAATCTGGAACATTTTGACCCCTGGACTACTACGTACACAAAAATGTGCAGGACAGACTCCGACCGGATCATGCCTCACTCTCCACTCTGTCGGAGACTAATATTGGGAATACCTGATGCTATAGCCTTTTGTAACCGAATTACATGTGGAACACAGTAATATATTCAGGGCCTATTGACTAGAATTCTAGCTCTACCACTGACTTAGCTTCACCACTAAAATTACCTCCACGTGTTTGAAGAGTTCCATTATATACAGTGTGTGCTCGTTTTGATATTTTATTTCTATGTAACCCATGCAAGTGTACTGTTGTGTTACAGAAAACTCTATGAACCCCAGTGATAGTGAAGCCGATACAGAGGTGGAAGAACAGAGCAGTGTCAGTAGTAATCTAGACAAGTAAGTCTGTCATTGCCATATACAGAGGTGGAGGAACAGAGCAGTGTCAGTAGTAATCTAGACAAGTAAGTCTGTCATTGCCATATACAGAGATGGAGGAACAGAGCAGTGTCAGTAGTAATCTAGACAAGTAAATCTGCCATTGCCATATACAGAGGTGGAGGAACAGAGCAGTGTCAGTAGTAATCTAGACAAGTAAGTCTGTCATTGCCATATACAGAGATGGAGGAACAGAGCAGTGTCAGTAGTAATCTAGACAAGTAAGTCTGCCATTGCCATATACAGAGGTGGTGGAACAGAGCAGTGTCAGTAGTAATCTAGACAAGTAAGTCTGTCATTGCCATATACAGAGATGGAGGAACAGAGCAGTGTCAGTAGTAATCTAGACAAGTAAGTCTGCCATTGCTGTATACAGAGGTGGAGGAATAGAGCAGTGTCAGTAGTAATCTAGACAAATAAGACTGTCATTGCCATATACAGAGCTGGAGGAACAAAGCAGTGTCAGTAGTAATCTAGACAAGTAAGTCTGCCATTGCTGTATACAGAGGTGGGGGAATAGAGCAGGTCAGTAGTAATCTAGACAAGTAAATCTGCCATTGCCATATACAGAGGTGGTGGAACAGAGCAGTGTCAGTAGTAATCTAGACAAGTAAGTCTGTCCTTGCCATATACAGAGATGGAGGAACAGAGCAGTGTCAGTAGTAATCTAGACAAGTAAGTCTGCCATTGCTGTATACAGAGGTGGAGGAATAGAGCAGTGTCAGTAGTAATCTAGACAACTAAGACTGTCATTGCCATATACAGAGCTGGAGGAACAAAGCAGTGTCAGTAGTAATCTAGACAAGTAAATCTGCCATTGCCATATACAGAGATGGAGGAACAGAGCAGTGTCAGTAGTAATCTAGACAAGTAAGTCTGCCATTGCCTTATACAGAGGTGGTGGAACAGAGCAGTGTCCGTAGTAATCTAGACAAGTAAGTCTGCCATTGCTGTATACAGAGGTGGAGGAATAGAGCAGTGTCAGTAGTAATCTAGACAAGTAAGACTGTCATTGCCATATACAGAGGTGGAGGAACATAGCAGTGTCAGTAATAATCTAGACAAGTAAAAAAAGTCTGTCATTGCGATATACAGAGGTGGAGGAACAGAGCAGTGTCAGTAGTATAAATCTAGACAAGTAAGTCTGTCATTGCCATATACAGAGGTGGAAGAACAGAGCAGTGTCAGTAGTAATCTAGACAAGTAAGTCTGTCATTGCCATATACAGAGGTGGAAGAACAGAGCAGTGTCAGTAGTAATCTAGACAAGTAAGTCTGTCATTGCCATATACAGAGGTGGGGGAACAGAGCAATGTCAGGTGTAATCTGGACAAGTAAGTCTGTCATTGCCATATACAGAGGTGGGGGAACAGAGCAATGTCACAGGGATTCATACAAGTCAAAAATTTTACCACCGAAAACTCAATATTACTCAAAATTGAGTTTTCACAATGGTGAAATTGAGTTTTCAAAATTTTTAACCGCCGATTCAAAGATTGCAATTGAGTTTTCAAAATTTTTTACCACCGATTTACCTATTGGTATTCAGTTCTCAAATATTTCAACCATCACCATGCACAGGATGTTGTTGGTGTGTTTTAATATGGTCAATATATTATACTATGAGCAGGGGTTATTTTTGACAAAACATTTTCATCTACCCAATATCCAAATTCAATAAAACTCATTCTATTCAGCGCGTCTTCAGCTAAAGTTTTCATCGAATGAAGTATAAAAACCGAGAGATTTACATGTACCGTACCACAAGATCAGTCTGAATAACAATGGACATGGGGATCTATATCACGAATGAAATTGGAGGGAGAAATCAAGCAGTAATTGTTCAAAACAGCAAACGATCGAACCAGGAAACATGCCCTCTTGTCTGCAGCTAACTGCACCAAACACAGCCTCTGCAGATTGTTACTGAATTAAAGTTTAATAAAGTTTTTACATGAGACAGATCTGCCAAGTTCTAAAGTCTAAATTTTCTGAAAACTACCGAATATTTTGGATGGTCACATTTACTCAATGTTAAATTTTTTAAGCAAATTTCTTGAGTGCTATTTATCTCCTAAGTTAAGTTAAGTTTTCCAAAATCCAGTTCTGGAGGTCACCTCGTATTTAAAGTATGGTTTTCCATTACTCTTCCAACTATGAAAATTTATTGTTTATAATCAACGAGGAGTCCACTTTATGGAGCAGACGAAGATAAAATATGCAGCCTGGTCTCGTCGCAGTGTCAGTCGCACTGACATCTCACGAGTGAAGTTGTAGACCAGTCAATGTACTTTACAAAAATACAACCCGATCATGATTGCAGGTCTTGGCTTTAGCAAGTCATGTGAAATTTAGACGTTTAGTCTTGATGTATTTTCAATCTTTGACATCGCTGGACATTTCACTTTTTACTTCGCGTTTGATGGATACTGAATGGACCGAACGTCGGCATCACGGTCGAGATTTAACCGGGAAATATGGTCGACTGACTGCAGGCACGTGGCTGTACAAAGCGCAAGACTGTCTGTCGGCTGTCAACCCTATTGCGGTAATGGAAACTTCCACTGACCCGTGTTGTAAGCCCACAAGCCGATGAATCGAATTGGAAGAGTTCACTTTCAAAATAGGGAAGTAAGGCACAAAAGTTTCTACGTAACAACAACGCGAGGGCAGATTTTTCTTTGTATTTCATTTCTGAAACTTGCCACTCTGGCGGACAAATTGATGACCTACGCGATTTAAAGATGACAACAACAGCTACACAGGGTCTGTCTGAAGTTGAAGAAAAAAATAACTTTTACGGCGACAGATGACCGATAAAAACTTTTGGGCGGCAGTCCCTGTTGTCAAACTTCAGTTATAGTTTGGAAACCCTCGGCAGTACGAATGCAGGCTGCCACACAATAAACGTTTGAGGGTTCCGGAAATAATATATGCAAGCAATTGTGTCTGCCGCTACGTGGCGCTGTGATCAGCATACTCGAAGTCGTTAACAACAACACCACCACACGTGGTGGCATGCTCCCGGCGCCTGTTAGTGTCATTTTCACGGTAAGATCGTCATTCGATTGAGTTTATTTCGTAATTTGGGGCTGTCAAATTAACTTTGACCATGTCTGGCGAATTGAGTTTTCCACAGTAAAACGAAAGCAATTGAGTTTCCTGCCATACGAATTGAGTTTTCAAATTTTTTTTACCACCGGTATTCGGTGGTAAAAAGCGACTTGTATGAATCCCTGTGTCAGTAGTAATCTGGACAAGTAAGTCTGTCATTGCCATATACAGAGATGGAGGAACAGAGCAATGTCAGTAGTAATCTAGACAAGTAAGTCTGTCATTGCCATATACAGAGATGGGAGAACAGAGCAATGTCAGTAGTAATCTAGACAAGTAAGTCTGTCATTGCCATATACAGAGGTGGAGGAACAGAGCAGTGTCAGTAGTAATCTAGACAAGTAAGTCTGTCATTGCCATATACAGAGGTGGAGGAACAGAGCAGTGTCAGTAGTAACCTAGAGAGTTAGGTCTGCCATTGCCATATACAGAGGTATACTGAATGGGATTGAACCTCTAAAAGACACTAAATAGCACAAAATGATACCTAGACTCTTTTGATACCAAATATATGGTGCACTGTTCACAGGTGGGACTCCGATAGACAGAGCCTGTTATTGGACGTCATTCAGGGGGAGAGACTTCTTCCTGTGGTCAAGGTCATCTGTGATTGGATGAAATGCCACTCTCATGTGATAACCACCTGTGCACAGGTAAGTTTGGGAGAAATCAGTGTATTGTTTAACTTGTGTAATTTTATCATTACCCCTCAGGCAAATAGTCGAAAGTTTATTGTTGTCGTCATCATTTCCATTTCTCGCCCATTTCTCTCAGCTGGGGTGATCTGATGATTGGAATACTGCCTAAATGGTTTAGCTTTGGATCTGAATTTTTTATGGCGGTCCTTATTGACAAGTCAGCAATTTGAATAATGTTTGGTGTTTAGAATATTTATTCTCGCCTAATAACATGTACCAGTCATCTGCTCAACTGGGTCTCATGTATGAGCATATTTTGAAGGCCTGGGACTCTTGTTATGGTGTGTATTTGTTGATGGGTAGGAGATGATTGTTGGCATTTTCATAGTATAAGGTTTAATTGTTGTTATCACTCACCTTTCTCTGTTTCAGAGTTCCCAATCTCTGTGGAACAGACTAGCTGTACTTTTAAACTTTTTACCAACAGAACAAGATATAGCTCAAGGTAATAGTATAATGGAGATATTTTTTTTATACGCCCGCCCAAAAGGCGGACGAATTATGTGATGGCGGTTTCCGTCCGTCTGTCGGTCTGTCTGTCCGTCCCCCGTGTCCGGTCTATATCTGGAACAGTTTTCTATCTACAGTTCTAATTTTTGATGAGTGGATACCCTATGGGGAGACGATGTGTCGTGTACCAAAATGAAGGTCAAGGTCAGAGGTCACTAGCCTAAAAAGCAGGAATTCACTGAAGTGTTCGTGTCCGATCTATATATGTGAACGTTTTCTATCCACAGTTACAATTTTTTGTGAGTGGATACGCCAGGTGGAGACGATGTGTCGCGTACCAAATTTGAGGTCGAGGTCAGAGGTCAAAGGTCACTGTTGCCCAAAATCAGGAAATCATTGAAAGTTTTCTATCTACAGTTCTAATTTTTGGTGAGTGGATGCACTAGGGGGGAACGATGTGTTGCATATCAAATGTAGGTCGGGGTCAGAGGTCAAAGGTCAGTGTGATCTAAAAATCAGGGAATCATTAAAAATTACTAATTTTTTGTGAGTGGATTCAATAGGCAGAAATGAAGACTTTAAGTGTTGCATACCAAAAATTAGGTCAGGGTCAAAGGTCACTGTGACCCCAAAATCAGGAAATGATTAAAAATAACATTTTTTGTGTCAGTAGATACATTAGGGGGACACGATGTGTCACATACCAAAATGTAGGTCAAGGTCACTGTGACCCCAAAATCGTGAAATTGTTAAAAATCATGATATTTTGTGTCCATTGAGAAATTACGGGGAGATGTTTTGTCATGAACCAAAATTTAGGTCACGGTCAAAGGTAAGGTCACTGTGACGCCAAAATCAGGGAATCCTTAAAAATTCATGATTTTTTGTGTCCATTGATACATTGAGGGAAGACGATGTGTCGTGTACCAAAATTTAGGTCACGGTCAAATGTCACGGTCACTGTGACCCCAAAATCAAGAAACCATTAAAAGTCACATTTTCATATGCCTGTCGAAGAAAATGCTATGCTATGTTGCGTTTTGTCTATTCATCCATTAACATTTGTTGTCCATGCGATATCTCTAGTTTCAAGGTATGGATTGGTACCAAACTTTGAGTATACCTTACTCGCATGGCAAAGAGGAACCATACATTTGAGAACAATTTGTCAAAGGTCAAGGTCACAGTCCCCAAAAAGTGAATCAAGTTTAGCTGAATATATGTGTTAGGTTGGAATATTTAAAGATCTTTTCCCCTGCATGTATATGGTATTGTCCTGTGGAATTGTCTCCCATGTTTGAAACCGCTACATTTAGTTGAACTGCTGTGAAATAAAAACCATACATTTACTAATTTATCGGGAAGAGGGGTCCTTTATGAACTTCACACCTGTTTATTAAGAACAAAGGTTTACTTCATCACTTTTTCTTCCTTCATGAAAAATTCTCTCTGAAAGGAATCCATTTGCAGGAAAACTACTATTTTCTTGTGTTTTGACTATTGTCGATTTCAGTGTGGGATATGTGAGCTCTCAGCTCTTGCTTCAAGGTCAACTAGTTACGTAAGAGTTAAGCTCATTTTAGTTTATCATTCAATATAACATGTGATATATATTACATTCTCAGAAGCACAAAATTGTAGACCTTTCGTTGGATTGCTAGCTACCAATTGGAATCCAGGCTATTAAACATCCTTGAAAGTTGGACCAATTAATTCCAGATATACGGGCGTATATTGAAGCCCCTTGGGCTCTTGTTAATGTATATATTTGTCCTGAATGTCCCCTCGAACCCATCGTTCAGATAATGCTTAGTGATCCCCACAGGCACACAAGAGGAGTCAGTATTGGATAAATGATCAGATCCATGGTCTATTTAATTGCAGTCATCTTCAGGGATAAATTATAACATAATTATATTCCTACATTGTATTTTCTGGCAGGGTATTTCACGATGTAGGTATATAATTATGGTCTATTTGTGATTATCAACTATTAAGGTATTCATTCTCAATAACTAAAATGATGATATATGGAACGTCGGACCCCTACTCATCTATACCCCTACTCATCTATACCCATACTTCTAAGATGCAGTCAATGTATATGCCATTCTCTATATGATCACTGAGAAACCAATTTTCAATCGAAAATTCCAATCGGAAAATCAGATTTTACTGTAAACACACTTTCACCGAAGAGAGTTATGTTTGCTGAGGGACCGCACTGCGGTGGTCTAATGGTTAGAGCGTCAGCCTCGTAAGCGGTAGGTACTGGGTTCGATCCCAGGCCGGGGCATACCTAAGACTTTGAAAAATGAAACTTGTTGCATCCTCGCTTACACTCAGCATTAAGAGGATAGAACAAGGACTGGTTCAGTATAATGTGACTGAGTGGGGTGTCATGTCTGCTTACGGCATGATATTTCAGTGGGACAGCACTATAAAATGGCAGCATTAGATCTGCTCTGTTACAAGTAGGTTCCCCCGCCCCTCCCCTCTCTTCCCTGTCGTGATATAACTGGAAAAATGTTGAAAGCAACGTTAAACCCTATTGACTCACTCACTGTTTGCTGAGAGAATCTGTCACATTTATTTCTTGTATGCAGTGTCTAAGAATATAATTAAACACAAAATCAGCACATCGTTGATCAGCTGTAATTACTAATTTCTCTTGGAAAGCTCTTTTGTCACGTCCTCCACAGAAGAGTTAACTTGGGGGCACAGTGTGATTGGCTCATCAAGGGTTCGCGTTAGTAATGTTGTTAAGAGATTGACAAGCAACATGGGGATTGGTGCACCTTTACTTCGTATCAGAAGTATGGGATGAACAGGAGTAGGTTGAGTATAAATCAATTTATTCATAGTAAGACCTATGTCGAATTGATTGATTGATCGATCTCTGACCAGTATGGGCCATGGATCATTTATTCATTGCTGACCGCCACCCCCATCAGATGCCTGTGGTGATCTCCCCCCCTTCACCTTCTCGGAAAAAAAGATGGACTTCTGGGGGTTCATTGAACTTTTGTTCAAAATTCCATCAGTCCACAAAATATTAAGATTTATGCTCTCACATAATTGCACATGATAAATGAAAAGCTGTATTCTGACTTTATGACAATTGAAAATTTACAAAATAAAACATATGTTAGTTTTCACCATGTACTGGTGCTGTAAACCCCGTAATAATTCAATCCCCATGTCAAAAATCAACCACCTCCTATTCTGAGAAAACAATTCAATTGGCTGTTCTAGTAAATTTGATGTACGGTGCATCAGGTTGGGCACACCGATTCTCGTCAGATCACCGAAGTTAAGCAGCGTTGAGCTCAGTCAATAGTTGAATGGGTGACCGGCTGCTGGGTTGATCAGTGTCCAGGATAAAAGGAACTGTGAACACTCTCGTGTTCTGGCATATGTAGGCACCGTCGTGATAAGACTGAAAAATGACGTTGAAAATGACGTTAAGTCCTACTCACTCACTTTAGTAAATTTGATCACTCTCTAAAGTCCTTGAAGCGTGGACCATTTGCATGATTTTGAACGATTTTGTCAACTTCCTGTTCTAATAAATTTGATCACCCCCTCATTTTATGGTGGTAAATTCCACTTCCTGTGATTGAAGTATTAGAGGGACTACCGTAATATTAAATTTTCTTGTAGATGTACAGAAGGTCAAGAGATTCGGTTATTGTACGGAATGTTGTTTATTTAATCGTAGATTCCAGCTTGAACTTGACAGTGGATGCTATGTTACTAGTGGAGGGGATCCATGACTTGAGCTGGAAGCAGCGACTCCCTCTTACAGAGGACTTTAATTTACAGTGTTTTATCCCTCTTCATGATGTCCACTCAAGTATTGACTTCTCAGCCTGGAGTAGAGCAAAAGTTAAGGAAGACACTGAGGTAAATGATCATGTGACCATAACAGGACTGTCCTCAATTATGTCTGCACCATAATCAAAAGGGACATTAAGGCCATCTAATACAGATCTACTTGCCAAAAAATTCTCCAGTTTTGGATTATGGTATAGCTATGTTCAGGAGTTCCACTTTATGGATACTAGTCTCACCGGGAAGAAATGTCAATTTTGTTGTATTACTCGGGTTTAGCATTCTACTTTATTGACATTATTCCCTTCATATGATCACTCTTGATGCAGCCGTTCAAACATTTTTTCATCAGATACCTCTTAAAACCATGAAGTGGAGGTCTGAAAATGACATGAATTCCTCTGATATCCCCACTCCCCATTACTGGAGGAATCACTATGGAAACTGCCTTGTCCGTCCTTCCATCCGTCCAAAATGTAAAATTATTCCGAATGGCTACTATTTGATTGACAACTTCGAAACTTACATGGAAGATGCTTAGTACTTTGCAGATGTCAATTTTATCATCCATTTTGGAGACTTTCCACATGGCCCTTCATCGACGATATCAATGTATGCTATAATACTTTCGTGTCCAGGCTGTATCTCTCTTATTTATTGGCGAAGAACATGTAGGTGTTAACTGTTTCGATGATTTTCTCCACAGAGTTACGGCCCTGTATTGTCAACATCAGTATATGCTACAGAGTGTATACATCATTCTTGTCTGGACTGGAAGTTCACTTCTTGGTGAAGAAGCTTGATACTTACCATCCTCGCTAAAACCAGGGGTATCTCTATCCTAGATACAGCCCCTGGTACGCTTGGGCAATGTATCGCGATCAACGACAACACAGCGGTAGATGTCAGCCAATCAGCAAAAGCAACATCCTGCACATATTGACCAATCAGATCACTTAAGTACCGCAACCATGGCGACCATGGCAACAGATTCAAAAACACCATAGCTTGTGCGATACCCAGTGGCAGATGAACATGCACCTTTTCAACAACCATGAACATTAATAAATAGAAAGGAAACATAGTTTAAAACAAAATCTATTTGAAGAGAAAATAAACCCATTCATCTACCATCAAACAGGAAAACACTGAAACTTCAAAGGCGGTCTGCGATGTTGTTGTATCCGACCTCACCAAGTTCCCACTGAAGGAGTTAAATTGGGTTGAAACGCATTGATTTCTATAAAATTTCACTGGTCTATCCGTTAATATTTTATTGTTATGCTTGCTCGGATTAAATATTTTACATTCGGTATCAGCGAATAGTTTAGCAGCGAAAGTAAAACACAAACGTATTTTACCATCAGTGCAGTTTTTCTAGGTCACGTAACTGGAGCATGGGCGGGACGCGGTTTGCTATGCAAGTTCAAGGGTTCGCCTTTGGCTCACAAATAGAAATCTTGACGTGGGGAAGATGGATACTTACATGTACCTGAGGATAATTATCATTATGTAATGTGAACTGTCCTGTGTTTACCCAGCAGTCTGGAGGGTACATATCCAAACAATTTCTGGTTGCTTCTGTGCTGCGTTCCAACTGTTTTTCACCCAACGCTAGTTACATTTACGCTTGCAAATTGAAAGCTGGTCCTAAACATGAATTGTGCAATGGATGGTTTATTGATATTTCCAGCACGTCCTCCGTGTGAGTTGTTTGAGACAGTTTGGTTGCTATCTGTCTAACCTGCCCGGTGTGGACTTCAACTACCAGTCAGATGAGAAAATATTCCTCGGACCGTCCCAGTCTCAGTCCCCAGTTGACAGTAAAACCACACAAGACAGAATGGTAGGTAACCTATTCTTGAATGCTGGACTTGTACTCCAATTGAAGTTAATCCTTAGACAATACTATCTGCTCCAATAGCAGCAGCAGTGGCTCCGTGCCCGATTTGCGGTTCATTGATTGGGTTGCTTTTCTCCATCTTCAGCGTAGAAAATATTTTTAATAGATGAGAACTGGTGTAAATATGATAAAAATGAATCGGTTTATTTTACTATTCCATCAAAGGATCATTATGCTTATAATGTTGGCAACTTCAGGTCGAAAATAGACCGGTTATCAATGATTAAAAATAGTTACCATCGATTAGTAATTATTAATGCACCGCTAATCAGACAGGGAGCCATGCAGCAATGCACATGCTACTGCTATTGGGACAGACCATGTTATCAAAGGATTAATTTCAATTATACTGCGAGTCCAGAATTTGGTCAGTACCTTTTATTTGTGTTACAACATTGAGAACTGCCATGTTATACTACACACATTTCAGATGGACTTGATCTTATATCTCGATTGTGAATACCTGAGGTGTTTATTTGTAGAAAAGTGAGAACAAATCAGATAGTTTTTAATTATTCGTCTGCCTATGATAAATAGTTGTCAGGGTGGTGGTGTCGACTTATACAGTGTCGGGGATAAAATGTTGAAGCTGGAGCCGAGGATAGGAGTGAACGGCAAGTACTTATTGTTGAGGAAGTCTGGATGTCCACCTGCGCCACGCTAATCTGACTTACATAACAACAGGTTGTTCATATCACACACTACACATATTTATATGAATTTATAAACAGTTTGTGGATTTATAAATGATACAAACCTGTTGTTATCCTGGATCTGACCCACTTACCCCACACAGCCACTTGCTACCTTATGTGCACCAAGGACTTTGATTCATGGTGACGTGCTGGAAACAAGGCATTGTGGGACAGTGACAGAAGAGATAACACTATCGTTTGCACGTAGATCCCGTAACAACAGGTGTTTATCACTGACAAGTTCACACAAAATTATTTATATAATTATGATTATCATCATCCCCTGGATTGAAAAAAATACCATGTCGTGAAAATTACTGGACATTTTTCACTATAAAGCTTGCATTCAAGTGACATTCAGAGTCCCTCTTGCCTTGCATTTAGTGGGCTGTGTGGAGATCTCTGCCTGAAGAAGAATTACTGGTGTGGCCTGATAATATCCATGACCACTATACTTCGAGACAACGAAATATAACCTGAAGTAAAATGTAAGGTGTTATTTTGTTGAGATGTTTTGCCATGGCAGAAATTTTTTAATTTCAAGGGCGGTCTCAGAGTAAACATAAAAAATTTTGAAAAGAGCCTGTTTTGTCTACAGGTGATATGGAACTCCAATAGTTGATGAACAGTCATTATAAAAGTAGTGATGATGAATCACTGAGCATTTGGATATTTACAGTGAAAGTGACAGTCTGAAACAAGGGAAATAACTGCTCCCCTTAGCAGTAAATTGGGGAGGTAAGAGTTGTCTCCCCTCGACTGACTTTTCAAACATCATGACTAGGCTGCAGAAAGAAGTACTTTCAATTGATGAATATGAACCATTCCTGCCACAGTTTATATTACTATCTTTGTGACAAAAGGATCTGCATTTGTATGAAATGTTGCAATTGTCTAGACATATTCTGTAAACAGTCATCTTTTTGCTGTTTCCACACGCGTGTGTTCTTTGTAAAGCATACTGATGTCAACAACGAAGTCAAAAGAATAACTTTATTGATATATATAGGTGTGTTATGATCCATAGCTCTGTGTAAGCCTCATCTGAGGAATGGGGTGGGAAAAACTTCTCCGATACAAATCACAATACGAACCATGCATATTGTAGGACCAGACATGGACCAATTCATTGATTAACATGGGCCCCTGCTGTTTGTTGTTGATGTCAAATATTAATAGGAATCAATCTTGGAGAGAGAGATTGTCAGCTCAGTTGGAGTGTGTTTTGTTTAGTCTGTTGAATGGGATTTGTTTTCCCATGACCCTGGTATATTGGATCTTCAGATTTTTAATATTGTATTCAGAAATGTGACTGAGGATCAATCAAATATGACTGAGGATCAATCAGATATGACTGAGGATCAATCAAGTATGACTGAGGATCAGTCTAATGTGACTGAGGGTTCAAAATTATTTTTTAAGTATATTTGTAGACAGTGGATATATATTCAAATGATATGTTTGTTTTTGCACCCTTATTACCCCTCAACTCCATTGGGCTGGGGGGGGTGTTGTTGTCATCCCATACAAGAGTGTATTCAAATGCCATTACTCTATACTACATGTAAGCTTGCCAACACCTGCACCCATTCTAAAACATCTGGGTGTGGACCATGAAGGGAGTGAGGGGTTGTACCACCTTGGGTATCTCATGTGAAGCTGTGTTTGTTGGTGCTAAATCTCCAGGAGCCATTCACACAAAAAACAACAACAACAAAGAGGGATGGGAATGGGGTGGGGGGGGGGTAATTTTGGCCTGGATAGACACTGTGTATGCAATTTATGATGCGATCAAAACTGTACGTACTGATTGTGTATGATGTAACATGTGTAATTGTGTGTGCTGTAGTTCCTATGATTAGGGCCATCTGTGTAAATGTTAATCTGAAGAAAAGAAATAATCCATATAAACATAAAACAGATATGTTAGAGGTGTAACAAAAAAAAAATCGGCATATTCGGCACTAGGAAACAGGGTAGTAGTGTTATGAGACTGGTATGAGTAATCAAACACATATTCAAGTCAAGTTTAAGGGAAAGAAAGACAGAACAAGTATGTAAGTGTGTAAACATTGACTGTTAGAGTACAAGCGTGAATGTATCGCGTTTCCTTGCAAGGTTGAATCAATTACAGTTATCCTGCTGTAAAGTCACTAACATATGTCAGACAGACCAAGTTGTTTAGAAAAGCTCCCCCTGCAATGTTCAGAGAGGTGAAACTGCTTATTTTAGCAAAACCTGGAAGCCATTAGGAAGGAGAAGTTACAGCAAAATAGAAACAGATATGAACTCCGATGAAACAGAATTTGACTGAATCCGACACCTGAGCCAATCTGACAAATTACATAAACGAGGATAAATTATTGTGCCGGTTTTGACAGAAGGTAATTAAAATAATAAATGTTTCAGTGCTTGCTGAAGTATCAGTTTCAGGCAATTTAGATTTTATGGCCCTGGTTCAGAAATAGGAGCGGAAATTAGAAAAAGATGCTGTTCTAACCAATAAAAGTAAAAAAAATATGTTTTGAAGTCATTTGAGTATGTATTGCTTGAATCATCCCTATGAACAATGTTTACAGTTAATGGAGGGAGGGTGGGGATGATGTTTATGATAGCATAAATGTGGGAATTACTGTAATTTTTTAATCTGATTTTAATAAGATACTGGTACAGTTCTGTCTAAGACTTATATTTTTTAATTTCTCACTTACTTACTGTAGTATTGTATAATGTCATTGTGATAGAATATGACGGATGAAGAAAATGAAAGTATGCACATTTAAATATTAATCTATGTATGGACTGCTTATTGAACTTTGTTGGTGTACACACTTAAACTGTGTATAGCAGGTGAGTAGATTAAGTTATTAGTGAACCTGTGAACTACTTGATCTGTGGACAAGTGTTTATTGAATACACCAGTTTAAGGTGGGTAGACTATGAGAGTGCTATAATACCAGACACCAAAGATCCCAAACCACTCCAGCCGGTAGAATCATAGACTCGTGATTCACTGACAATGTGCCCTCACTTACTCAATACAAAGTTCAACCATTGCCTATTATTAGTGTTAACTGATTTCAATATATAGATCTATGTACATGGCAGTGTGACTAACGTCACAGGACCTACGAAATAGGGTTTGATATAATTTAAGTGTGTACTCGAGAGATGACTTGGGGGCCCTGTGTGCTACCATGAGAGAATTTATATAGCATCTCTAAATTGACAGTGGGAACTATTAACTTTTCCAGATGTCATCGCTGGTGAGTCGTTAGCATAGCAACTATTATCACCCTCAGTTCCTATTACCCTGGACACTGATCAGCCCAGCAGTACAGCACGAGGTATTGGGAGGAGAGTCCGAGAGAGCGGCGGGGCACACCCCGGCCCCCCCCCCCCTCCTTCTCGGCATTAGGAGATTTTTTTTTAATTAGCGTAGGGAATGGTGCTCTGTCAGAGCAGTTGAGAAGTAAATGTTTCAAGTCCCAAAATAAGACCGGAAACTGGAAAAGAAACACAAATTTGAAGTGAGAACGGTCAAGATCGGAGATATATTTATTTGGCATTCAACTTCAAGGTACCTCATCTGAAGAGAGTACATAATAATAATCAATGAACAATAAAGCACACACGAAAAAAATAAACAACTGGTTATAGGTTACTGAATTTAAAACACAACGATGATTTTATTATTGATCTCTTCAGTAATAACAGATAATAGGGTCATTGTTGTTTAAATTTAGTAATTTCTCTCATAAAATCCAGTAATTTTTTATTTCTTTTTGAGGTAGAACATTTTTTAACTAATGACTGAACTGAAGAAATTATGCAATGTTGTATAGGCTGGATATATAAAACGTGCAGTATAATATGCCTTCAACGGAATTCCAAGACCAGCAAATGAGTGAAAACGGATACCATCGGAATGTGTGTCAACATTACAGTGAGGCTAAAAATAGATTACTTATGAATCTCCGGTTTAATACTAGATTCAAGTGTACTGTTCAACTAGCCATATTATAGATATCTCATAGTACATGTAGGTCTAATAGACTGATTACGACGTACGAGCGAGCGCACACATGCATGTGTGCTTTTAATATAGATATAATTAAAATATTTTTTGGAAGCTGACGTTTTAGAACAACAACAACGACCACCGAAAGCCAACAAATACCCTGACGCTTCTGTGAGAAGAAGTTTTTCAAAGTTGCTTGGCGCTTCTGACAATGATTTATAAAATACATGTACATGTAAAGTGATACTCGTGGCTCGGTAAAACTTCGCAGCAGACGAAATAACAACCTCCATTCTCCGATAAAATGATTTGCTTCCTTCATGCATCGTGGCATATACAGCTCGGGAAGCGTGGCGTGGACTATTAGGGAAAACATGGCGGAGCTACCTGGAAACGTATAATGCCGACATATTTTGGCAAGTACCATTAAAGTTACTGATATTTTCGAGTGCTGGGCGCATCATTTTTTTTTTTTTTTTTTGCTTTAGTGCTGGGCGGCCGAAGTTAGTCCCAGGCGCTTAAAAGTCACAGTGAAGCATACAGTCAAGGGTTCCCGATGGGCATGACAGTGCACTCGAGTCATCAATAAATAATAAAAAATTAATTATAAATTAAATTTTCATCAGAATTCGATCAGCTCAGAACTTGCTGGTAACAATGCCCTAATGCACGTTCATGCCAAAAAATCAAGGTTCTAATGTTAACAGTTCTCCTTATTTTGCCGACGAAAGGATTCGGATGGACTCACTCACTCACTCACTCACTCATTACCGGACAATTTGCGATCTGTAGCCTACTTCGTAGGAAAATATGGACTAAGTGATTACAGTAAAACTGCCTTTGTGTGTGGTTAATATAGTATAAGAAGAAAGTCATGACAAACTCAAACTGATAGATTTTTGCTAACTAATTTCACTGCTTTTCAACTATTATCATTATGCAGAAACCTGATGTTGATAACACATAAGGGATATGCACTCAATTAGTTTATCTTTAATACTTACTCTCATGGTTTTCATACCAGGCTATTGCTTTCCCTTTGTACTGTAATAGGGATTTTGTGGAAATTTCATTCATATGAAAAACTTCCATCAATCTCATTCCTGTCTATAATTCCATCAATCTCATTCCTGTCTATAATTCCATCAATCTCATTCCTGTCTATAATTCCATCAATCTCATTCCTGTCTATAATTCCATCAATCTCATTCCTGTCTATAATTCCATCAGTCTCATTCCTGTCTATCTTTCTGAAACAGCCCTCAAACACTTATTTCAGTGAGTACTTGTAGCATGTCTACAAGAGTCCATGAAATCCTCTTATCCCCTAAATATTTTAATTGTGCCCTGCCATATAAGTGGGAGGGGACTTAGAAACATCAGGCATCCGTCATTCCGTTACACATTCCTTGTCCGACTAATAGCTCTAGAACTATTGAACCGATCGACTTCAAATTTGGAGAGCGCCTTCACATCAGTAGAGGACAGTTGAGATTGCTTTTCAGTTACCTGTGTAATCCAAGAGGGCTGCCATCAGCCATCAGCCGTTGTGCAGTACTTGGATCTTTATACATTTCTTATCTGACAAATAACTATTGAACAGATTGACTTCAAATGGGGGGAGTGCCTTGACATCAATGAGAGGATAATTGGGATTGCTTTTCAGTTACCTGTGTAATTCAAGATGGCCGCCAACCATCTTGGATTTTCAGCAGAATGATTGAACTGATCGACTTCAAACTTGGAGAGTAGCTTGACATCAGTGAGAGGGTGGTTGGGATTGCATTTCAGTTACCTGCATAATCAAAGATGACCACAGTCAGCCATCTTGAATTTTAAGCGCTTGGATCTTGTCCGGCCAATAACTCGAGAATGATTTAACTGATCAACTTCAAACGTGGAGACTGACTGTACATGGGTGAGAGGATGGTCAGGAATGCTTTTGAGTTACCTGTGTAATCCAAGATGGCCACCATCAGCTATGTTACATTGTCACCAGTTGGATCTTTACACATTTTGTATCTGGCCAATAACTCAAGAACTATTGAACCAAATCAATCAACTCCAAACTTGGAGAGTGTCTTTTGAGAGGACAGTTTGAATTGCTTTTCAATTATCTGTGTAATCCAGGATGGCTGCCAACCATTTAGATTTTCAGCAGTTGAATCTTGTTCGCAATTCACAATAACTGGTGCTGCTGGCGGGGGACATAGACCTCTAGGGTCGTTATTTTAATTTTTATTACATGTAGATTTTAAAATAATTCAATTTAATTTTTTTTATTTACTTGTCATAGATGAGGGGTATACAATGTGATAGCGATTTCCACCCGTCTGATCATTCATTTTGCTTGTCTGTGCAATATCTCCAGTTCCATGTCGTGGACGGGTACCAAACTGGGTATACCTAGCTAATTCCCATGAATGAAAGAGAAACCCTATTCATTTTGCGGTCAAAGGCCACTGTGGTTGAAAATAAAGTAAATCATTGATAATTTTTGTTCATGCTATAAGTACAGTTCAGACTGATGTGAATTGTGATGTCAAGAAGAAGCCTGTTGATTTTTACCCATCAGGTTAGTTTGATGGAAGGGTATTGTCTGCTTGGTCCATCCGTCTGTCTGTCCATCTTGCTTGTTAACACAATATCTCTTGAAGGATCACAGCCAGACTTTCTAAAATCATATAATGTATGCCACTAGCGATGGGTCAGAAGCCTAGTGAAAATGACTGACTTTGCCCTATTTTATCTACGTCAAATTTGTGTATTGGTGATCACTTTTGAAGGATTACATCTATTCTCCCCTATTCTCTTTTCTAGTTCTAGTTATTACAGTATCTCAAGGGATCATGGCTCGGCTCTTCAAATTTACGAACATACATGTATATGCAACTGGTTTTTAATTAGAAGCCTATTCAAGTTGATGTTTTTCAGGTCAAAGGTCAAATTCTAGTTTTAAAGAGTTCTACATGTATTCAGGAATGCACGGGTGTATATTGAATCCCATAAGGCTCTTGTTTTTTTCTTTCTAACAAATCATGTGTTATATTTTAGTGTATATTATGAGATTTGATCTGGGGCTTCACCAACTTCATGACCAGTTAATTTACCCCTCACTTGGACTGTTTGTTCTTGGTCTCTATTCCTGGCCCACTGAGAAATAAATAGTGTGGAGTACTATAAATTGGCACTCAACTCAAGTCTTAGTTTTATGGGGTTTGAAGTCCCAGTGTGAACAGTAGAAAAATGTAAATTTCTTTTAGCAGGTTATTGAGAAGTAATTTACTGTACGTTCAAGTAGTGTGGAGATTGATGTACAAGTTGTCTAACCTGGCACTAAAGCACAAGAAGTATTGACTTAGTCAGCTTCAGTAAAATGTTAGGAAGGTTAATAAGAATGTAGAGCTCCTGTGGACACTGATAATGATCTTTACCTACTACTCTGCTCTGTGATAATGATCCTATGATATATAAGCATTCTATTTAGTACTGTTATCCATCAGTAACAGGTAAACCTCTAAGTATGCCTGATTTATAGCCAGGTTATCTGTACTTGATGCTAACAACACACATGGTCTGCAAATATAACAATGCTTCAATAGCTATTGTATGGATGTTTGATACCATCAATATCAGCACTTAGATCTTCATGCAAGCCCCACTTAAATGTGCTCTTAATAATTTCATCTGGCAACTTGGGCACTCCATCACACTGCCATGATCACTGGTCATGCGAACATGCCATACAACCTGTTTCCCCCAACCTGCCCTATACACATGATCCCTCATAGCAGCTGATTTACAGATAAACAAATGATCCCTCCTAGCAGCTGATTACAGATAAACAAATGATCCCTCATAGCAGTTCATATACACATGATCCCTCATATCAGCTGATTTACATATACACATGATCCCTCATAGTAGCTGATTTATATGTAAACAAATGATCCCTCATAGCAAATCATATACACATGATCCCTCATAGTAGCTGATTTACAGGTAAACAAATGATCCCTCATAGCAGATCATATACACATGTCCCTCATAGCAGCTGATTTACAGGTAAACAAATGATCCCTCATAGCAGATCATATACACATGATCCCTCGTAGCAGCTGATTAACAGGTAAACAAATGATCCCTCGTAGCAGATCAATCATATACACATGATCCCTCATAGCAGCTGATTAACAGGTAAACAAATGATCCCTCATAGCAAATCATATACACATGACCCTTCAGCTCAGCTGATTTACATGTAAGCAAATTAATACAATTTAACATTGAGTTCTCCACAAATCAAGTAACATATAAGAGAGCCTATAACTTTTCATCTAAGATCTCAGAAAGTGTGACCAGATTCTGTCAGATGGTGGCCATGTTTGAAGCTGAAATGGTGTAGTATTTTCAGTCTTTTTCCCAGTTTTGAATATGAGGTCAAAACTTCTGATGTTGAATTTATGAAGCGGAATGTGAAACATAAATTCATAATATAGAGGAAATTTTGTATGTGTTAATTACTAAGATGAAAAAAAAAAGAGTTATGAATATTATCTGCCCGGTTGATCGAACAATTCAAAGAATTTCTTCCACTCAATTTTAGTACACATGCATGCAATCACATCATTCATTGACAAAATTCACATTGATGCCTTGTGCACCATGTCCAAGGCAGCACCCAATCTGTACATAAGGTAGATCACAAAGTCTAATGAACACGTCTGATGACATCATAATTGATTACAATGCCTATTCACAAACTTGGAGAATATTTTGCATGTATTGTTTCTGTCTCTTAATTGATGTTTAATGACCCCCATGATACTATATTTGACCACTGCACTTTCCACACAAAACAACACTACAAAACCCATGTTGAAAAAGTTTTGAGATAAAGAAAATGTGGATATAGCATTCAAAAATTTTCAGGAAGAAGCTTGATTTATGATATCATAGTATGCGGAAAAACAATAACAGATCAGCATGGATAAGACCCTAAATTATATGTTATTAATCATTCATATTGCCTTGGGCCAATATGGTTACCCAAAGGCCAATACCAAGGCAATATGAATGTGAATTATTAATAACATTTTTATTAATTGACAATTCTACAATATCACTGGAGTTCATGCGTGCTAAGGCCTTTTTTTTTTTATTAATTGGTTTACGGATTTTTCTGGCAAAAATGTCCAGGTGGAGGATGGAAAAAAATAAAAATAAAATCAAGCCTCCACACTTTATTTATTTTTACTTTCTGACAAACTTCTTAGACACGAGAGGGCGGTAAAAAAAAAAAATGATATGTCAAATCCAGGTAATAGCCAGTGTAATAATTACAAGACATTTACCAAAAGATCAATGACGGACGTTTCCTTCAACCAAGCAACAATATCAGTCGCTTTGCGTGAAACCAACACTTCAATAGGGGTGTTGACAGGACAAGTCATGTTTCCTGCTGTTATTTTGGACAGACAGGCCGGCAGATATGTCGTCAGTTGTCACTGATCTCCTTCAAGACCAAGTCCCCCACCGTCCCAGCAGTTACTGGACTGACAAAGCCCTTGAAAAGGACGGTCGCGTCCTGTCTAAGAGTCAGTGAAAACCACCGCGAGGCCGAACCCGCCATCTTGGCTTCAAACACTGCGCCGTTGAAATGATGTCATGTCTGGTCCCCGAACTACAGCCGAAGGTAACATGGAAGTCGGAAACCACCACCACTGTAACCAAGGGAAGTAACCCGCCTCCAAGACCAAGATGTCTGCGGAGTGTTGAACTCGTGCGAACTCGAGCGTGAAGAATTTATATAAGATGTTTTACGCACAGCAAGTATTAAAATGAGACCAATATTGCGAATTTTATGTTTTTATTCTTCCGACAGAGAGGTCAGCAAATGTGACACGTCGGCGGATACGACAGAAATAAAAAAAAATCGAAAATCCAATTTTATTTTTATTTCACTTTTGGCAAAATGAAGGTCGGCGGATCCGTAAACCAATCAATAAAAAAAAAAAGGCCTAAACAACAACTAAACACAGTTTTGTGGAGAATATTCATTCAAACTAATCGTGAAGCGAAATGAAAAGCACACGAGAAGCAGTCGATAGTGTGTCGTCTGCTGGTCAAACTTCATGTGTGTAACGTGATTGCCCCGGACTACAGAGTACATATGCAGCTGCGGCTCTGGTTTTGAGTTCCATGACCTCGACCAATACAGATTATAACTCGGCCAATACAGGTTATAACTCGGCCAATACTGCATCGGCCAATATGGGCAGTTGCTTGACAATGATATAGGCTAGCCGTTTTTGTTGTATTCGAGCAATAACGTACACAGTCAATTAATAAAATAAATTATAAAGGTATTGAAA
This sequence comes from Hanleya hanleyi, assembly GCA_036873755.1. NCBI lineage: Eukaryota > Metazoa > Mollusca > Polyplacophora > Lepidopleurida > Hanleyidae > Hanleya > Hanleya hanleyi. The sequence goes on along the minus strand of JAVTVY010013733.1, from coordinate 23,791 downwards.
ATGTGTTGGGGTACTGAAAAATGAGAGGAAATCTGCTTAAATTTGCTTCGCTATCTGCCAGCTATCCACCCATTGCAGCGAGATAGCAACAGAAAGATGGGCACCATACCTAGTAACTATGTATGTACTTGGTAAATGTGGGAAGGGTTTATAGTGATTCAGTTATCTGCACTTTAGTGACAAGTATGTGCTATATGTGTATATAAATGAGACTTATTGCATTTACTTTGGCCTTTTCTGTTTACCCACCCAAAGTTACTGGCTGGCTGTGTTTGCCTAACAAGTTCATGATATCAAAGTGCTTGACTCCCCTGCCCATAATAAAACTCTTCACAAGTCAAGATAATGTGCCTTGGAATTGAATATTGTGTTAAATCAATAAGTCAGCCCTCATAGCCTGATAAAGCAGCTACTTGACAGATAACAGAGTTATGGCTCTGACACCTAGCTTGTCAGCTGCTATAGTGCTTACATGTACCTGTGCTTGTTTACAATGTCATTGGCTCTGCCTGGATCACAAGGACTTTCCAGGAATGTCAACCACCAGGGGGAGTTCTAATGGATTTACCTGTGGAGAGCTCCACAAGGGGACATAGTCCACACTGGCTTGTTTGATTAGCTTATCTAATGATAAGAGTGAGAAGTCTCTGTGTGATCCTGTTTATAGGATACAGGCCAAACAATCCAGATAAAATCAATACAGTGTGTTATAGTAACTGTAGAATTGAGAACATGACAGTATCTCTTCAGTATCTCTTCACCTATTCTAGTTATGATTATCCTTTCTCTTGAAAATTATTTACTATTATAGTTGAACATCTTTGCTAACCCAGTCACTACTCTCAACAGAGATTTGCCTGGGCCTGTTTACTCTGGTATATGAGTAGAGCAGGCATAACCTCCTGCTCTGGGAGTTGTCATACATTGTACATCTGGATAATCTTTAGTGGGTCCTCCTGTCTGTGTCCCTGTGGTTTGATCTTTTTTATCACAGCTGACAATCATCCATACCAAGATCAAAGCTGCATTTCCCTGCTGGGCATCAGTGTCCATGTCTTGCACATCAATTTAAATTGCCAGTTTCTGTATAGGCATCACAAGAAAATTTCCACTGGCAAGATCTGGTACATGCTTGTAATTGGCTGAAGCTCTGTAGTCATAATATGGAATAATGTAGAAGCATCACCTCTGAATAAACTCTGTAAACACATGGTGAGAGTCTCAATATTTTGACAGAATTATTTTATTGGTCGGCATCAGGATGTGATTAAACAACAGTCACAGGCTCTTATATACCAGAAAGAGAAAACAACTAACAATGGCTGAAATGGTTCGATACGCAACAATTAGATGGCAATAGCCAATCAGATACTATGTAAGCATAACTAAAGATGGACATGAGTGACATATACATGTAGGCCTGGCAATAGGAAATGAAAAACAATGGACAAACGAACACATGTGAATGATCTATGTAGTTGAATAGATATATCACTTCACTGTCATCTGTAGAATTTGTGCTGAATTGGCTGGAATAATCCATGTTCTTCTCCATGACCAATAATCCATGTTCTTCTCCATGACCAATAATCCATGTTCTTCTCCATGACCAATAATCCATGTTCTTCTCCATGACCAATAATCCATGTTCTTCTCCATGACCAATAATCCATGTTCTTCTCCATGACCAATAACATGTCAAATCATTTTCAAAACGTCTGGATAAGCCAGTCATCAGTCTTGTAGCTGAGAGATACCCATAATGCACTGGAGTTTATAAAACAGGATATTGCTCTATTATCTGTGTAGATCATCAGTGTTGGTTATGTCTCCGGACTTGTTTTCACCCAATCCGGACATATGGACTTTAACATTGACCAATGAACAAGAAGCTTAATGCAACACATGACTTGCTCGTTCTGCACATGCCGACACTTTAACAATATCATACAAATTATAATTCCTTTCAAAATCCATGTTGTTCATGTATTACAATTTTTTGTTATTTTTAAACATTAAGTACATGTTTTTGTGGGAATTATGTGATATCAAAAGGGAAAAAAGGAAGTAGTGGTCATAATATAAGAGGGACAAGGAGGATGTATGGGTAGTCATAAATATTGCACTTGAGAATTAAGTGTGTATAGCTGTTGTTCTTGAAGTAGTAATATGGGACATCTGTCCATGTCTAAAGTACACACAGTGGGGGGCTCTCCATGTTTGTCAAGCAAAGAACATTCCAACTTTTCCTACATGTACCGTTTGTTAACATAATCTGTGCTGTTGTTAAGCTCTGTCAGACATTCGTTAGGGATATTTGAACAGTTGTCTCAGCATGTGTATGTTTGATCTGTTTTTGAAGGGAATTCAGTTTCATTCATACTGCTTCCATATAATTAGGACATGCAACATGTCGGGTCATTCTCAATCCCAGGTACATATACATATGAGAATTAGCAAGGTTAGGACAACACATACCTTGGGTTCTTGGAGGTGATTGTATTTTGATAGGGGGATTGAATTATTAGAGGTATTACCATACATGTATATTAGCAATAATCCCAGATACACTGTGCATGATCTACAACTGAATAATTCTCCCATTGTGTTTGTCTCATCTCCTCAATGAGTGTGTAAAACCAGCCACAGTGTTTGTTCTCAACTCGAGTATGAGATTTATGGGCAAGGAGAAATTGACCACAATTTATCACCTGAATGAAGCTATAATCATGATGGGTGAAACACAGAGGCTATATAATATGAGAAGGTTAAGGAGGCCTCCCTGTGGGGGAGTAAGATATGTGGTAGTTTGTCTTACTCCAGTCTCCAGGGTATTCTCTATTACCTAAGAACTGTACCTAACTCCCCATGAACCCAAGTAATGAGTGGATTACACTGTAGACTCAACACTCATTTGAGTCAACCATGGTGACATGAATCTGGATACATCTTGTGGTTTGTAAGGCCATTCATAATAATTTATGTATTTCGAGTAATGAGTTCCATCAAAAGGTGGGTAGGTAGATCTGTGGGGAATTTATTTATTTATTATTTTTTGCTTTTTTCAGCATATATCATATGCAATCATGAGCTTTCAAAAAGGTAAATTTGAATTTGTTTACTAGATTTAGTCATGTATGTCTATTTATATGTATCTAAATGTATTGCGTTATGCATTCATGTAACATTCTTGGGGGGAATTGTTAAGGATCGGAACAACTTCTAGAAAAAGTTATTGGAAATTCTGAGCAAAAAAAAATAATCAAGTAAATAAATAATCCCACTCAAAACTTGAGGTACATGTAGGGTTACCTGAAACACATCTTTTTGGGGGATGGCCCAATTTTAGGCTAACAACAGTCTTTCAATATTCAAGGCTAGAAGCAAATCAACTAGAAGTGTGTAACATTAGATTAGAGCAGCTAGACAGCACTGGCAGTCGTCAAACCGCCTACACCTCTAAACTTTTGCAGGATTTCTCTACACATGAAAGACGAAATGAGGCGTCGAAACTCGGGGAATCATGAGTGACATGAATTATGTAGGTTTCATAGGTTCGACTCGACGTCTGTGTTGCGCAAACATGACACATCCCAATCTTATTGCGCAGCTGCGTTACATCATGTGTTATAACAGGGAGGAGGCGACCAATGCATTCTAGCTAGTCTAATCTAAGGTTACATACTTTTAGTTGTTTTGCTTCTGCTATGAATTAGTCAGCAGTTGTCCAGAAGGAGGTTTATCATGTGACTTTTCCAGGGGTCCTGATATAATATATTTGTACAGGTCAGTCAGTTTTATTGACTTTTGAGGTACCTGTACCTGTAAGGCAAGCTCCAAAGTGTGTACCAGGATTTGGATATGTTTTAATCAGATCCATTGAAGTTTGTTTAGATTTAGACTCAAACTTGACTCAAGTGCTAAATATTTGATTGGCGGATTGCTGGACACTTTCAACATCTAATTGTTTGAAAGTCCAATTGTTTTATCAGATGAAATTTAGAGGATTATTTTAGGAGAACTCTTTGTCAAAAGTTAAATGATACTGCCCAGCTTTCATTTTTCATATTCCATGCAGACAGAGTTGTGTCCCTTTGTCTCTTGCTCGCACAACCATATAGAAAAGGGGTGTAACTCTTGCCTAGGGAATTTTTTCCTGCCTTTCCGTGTTTTTACTACATGTTTGTTTGCCTTCAGTCCATATTCCAGGTGTCCACTTTTTAACGATTGATAACTTGTTGCAACAAAATGCAAATTATATATATATTTTGTTACATATTACCCATGCATCCTTGCTCTCTATTTGCCATGCTTCTGTACTACATAAGTTGTGCCATAAACCGTTGATTGATTAGATTACAAACGAGAGCATGAACTTCTTCAATAATCCAAGTACTGTAATGAACTTCAGTGTTCAGTAAGGCTTTCATGTGCTCTTGTTGATCTATGCCACTCAGTTTATTCAAACAAATCACAAGAGGAAATGTGAAAGAGAATACTTGTTTTCAGGGCTTGTTCTCTTTAGATTATGTACCATAATGCAAAATGTACATACATCAACTTCTCTACAGGGGGCCTAGTATACTATTGATAAAGGGGGCTAATACTCCACCATCTGCTCCAACAGGCTGGTTACAATGACATCTTAATATCAATATTGGTACAAAGGTGTTGGAGTGATAATTTTATTCCTCCTCATGCCCCCAATGTAATCCTACCCAAAAGCCAGCTAGAATTGGTCCTTTGTGTGCTGGGGATTTGATCAACAGTGTTCCATTATCAGCAGGCATTTATGACCCCCCTAAGTAAGCAGAGTGGGGTCCCTGTGACTGAGTCCGTTCTAGCTGGCCTGTGTCAATATTGGCCAGGTAACACAGGGACAGTGCAGGGCTAGCTCTCACACACACACAGTCTGAACTGGGACTGGGGGACACCGCCTGATCTAACCTGTCAACACTCCATAGAGACTATTGGGCTGCTATAATGACTCCATAAATATGTACTGTGTAATTAACGACTCAATCCTGTGCAGCTCTAGTGTCAATGTTTGCCATCTCAAATATTTGTCTTTCCAATATTTGCCAAGAGCCCCCAAAATACCTGACGATTTACAATGGGCCAAAGGTAGTTCTAAGCTCTTGAACCAGGCCATTCAAATGAGTCAGGGGACAACCCTTTTATCAGATATCCAATCTTTACCGGCCAATCGAATTCAGAGCTTCAATGTCCAATAAAGCGTCACCTGGTATAGTTGTTTTGTTTCAGGTGCAGTCTCTGAGTGGGCGGAGCTTATTGTTACATGTGAAGCTCATCAACAGTTAAGCCCCTCCTCCCGTTAGCTCTGACAGCACCACTCAAATGCAGGTGTACACTCCCTGTGTACACCAGGTAGATAACTGCCCCAGATAGGTATTCAGGGCCTACTATAGAACTATTTGCACAACACTTAAGATGTGCGGCTGTAATTACTGAAAGATTTCACTCCTTTAGGTGCAAGGTTCCTAGTACTTCCTCCAACTATTGGTTCTTGACCTGCTATTTGAACTTTCAAGGTGCGATCATTCAAGTCAGGAAGGGGTTAAACTTTCAGTTCTCTGTTAATTATAACCCCTTCCTTTCGTAGATTAATCCTAGCATTTCACAGGTTCCTATTGAAGGTGAGAATCAGGCCTAAAAGTATCCTGTATTTTGTAAATGGGTCTGATTTTGCTCTGATTAGCTCTTCTTTTCAACAAATCTCACCCCTCCCCCTCGATCAGTCCTCATTTTCCTCGAGGCTTCATCCTAGGGGATAGATCTATAAGTGATTGGATATGATGCTAGGGTTACCACTAGGGCCCTAATGAATGAGGCTATAATATTGCAATGTAGATGGGTAACTACAGTACAAGGCAGAAATAACTTGCTCATAAACGCGAGTGAAAAAAATCATTTTCGCGACTATTATTTATTAATCGCAGCCGGAAAACTCGCCTAAATCGCGCAAAAACAAAAGCATAATCTCGACTGAAACGCGTCGACCGTACGCCGTCACTGCATGACGCGATCAGAACAAGTCGCGTGTTGTAAATAAACGAGTTTCTTTGCTACTTGCCGATAGTCTCGTTTGTCAGCCTTGTATGCTCAGATAAATGCATGCGGGAGGATTTTTTTATGGACCGTGCTTTTTGAAGCAATATATTTGCATGTAGCTTGATTGATACCCCGCTAAATATATATATTTTCAGAAAGCCCATACTTTAATTAATCTGTCCTTCAAAATATCTGCCCTTTTGTTTCTACCTGTTAGAAAATAAAACAAACAAAAAAAACCTTTGATTTCAGCAACAATGAACATTACCTTGCGTCTATGTCCCAGCCAAACGATAATTTTCATAAAAAATCTCATCACGATTCGCTCAATTCAAGCGGACGATCGTGCTAAAATACCAGTACATCATCTCTGTGTGTTTTAATCCGACATATAAATCCGAGAAACCCTTTATTTCCATTGTGAATCCAACAGTCGGCTCGCTAAAGTTTCCAACTGAGGCATTTTCTATGCGATAAATTCACTCGGCACTGAAGACCGACGTACAGACAGACAGCCGGCCAATCGCTGCGATTGTCTCACAGACTTTCCTACGATGACCTCATTCTCAACTAATCAGCTTCGCGGTATTAACCAATTCAGTCGACCTTGTTTTATCGAACGAATATTCAGGACCAAGACATGTCTATTCAATCAAATTCTTCGTTATTTCTTTGTTAGTTGTTAAATCACTCATCATAGGTCGAAAGTGGGGAAAATGGCCTTTGGAATGAGGCCAATATCTCCTACATTCTATCGCGGAAAATGAGATTTCGATGGCGCTGAAAATGGTCAAAAAAACGGCAAATTCTTTGCTGATTTTCTCAATTTCCATCACAATAAAGGTACGTCTTCAACAAAATAAACTTCTTATACGTTTACGTTATGATTGTTAATAAAATTTGAACTTATATTTCCGATTATTTCGTTATTGAATGGTGTGGACTATCAATGAGCTTTCACTCGACGAACATTTTACTGTGAGGGGAATTTCTTACGTGGTGGTCAATCTTGGCTTGTTCGGCCAAGAAGACTCCATCTGACGCGATCAATAAAGTAATCCCTTTTGAAATATGCCTGTGGATCGCGCTAAAACCCGAGACGATCGCGTCGATAGCGACATCGGCCGCTTTTACACGCTGACGCGTTTACAGAAAGCAGTCGGGTCGAAACCGCGTGTTCCGAAATTTATAGTCGCGACTTCTTCAATAAACTAGCGCGGGTCAGTCCTGATTACTTCGCGTTCTACTCGCGTTTATGAACAAGTTATTTCTGCCTTGTACTGTAGGATCTGTATGAGTGATATATGTATATGGATGTAATGTCAGAACATTCTTGATCCACCAGAGGCACAGTTGGTCCTCTGGCTGAAATACCACACCCAGTCTGTATTTCGAACATTATTCATGAATATACGTCAAGCTTCCTGAACCGTGTGAGCTACTGATATAACCAATCAAGAGACCAATATTTTACTATTTACCACAATTTAACCTCTTGGCACAAAAGAACAATGTACAGGGGAAGTCACTCTCTGAAGACTATAACAAAACTACTACGGACAAACAACACAATGGCTTGAAAATTGACTGACTTTCACTTTAATGCAATGCTGTGCCATAGCAAGGACACATTTGCACATCAGACAGCAACAACAACAAACAATGCAATAAGCCACATCGTAATCTTAGAAGTACCGCATATTCATGCCAGGCGCGAGACTGAAGGGCAGGTTCATGCGTTTTGTCCAGGAGAGTCAGCAATGCCGGGGCATTTTGTCTGAGTGCCGCTTCAACAGTTGAAAAAATTCATACAATAAATGTTGTTAGAATAATTTTAGCGCAAGCAAGCGTCCTGATGACCCGCGATCGCGGTTGCTGGCTCTGATGAAAAACCGCAAGTGCGTGAACCTGCCCTTCAGTCTCATGCCTGGGAAGAATATATGTGGTAATATGCGGTACTTCTGGGATCAAGATGTGGCTTATTATGAGATGACACACAAGCGCACAGAGAGCTTGAATGTTAGTGCCCAAATAAAGAATTCAAATTTTAGCTGTGTTTAACACATAAAAACTGTTAATGGACACATAGGAAGGACTGTCAATACCCGACAGTGATTGGACACATAGGAAGGACTGTCAATACTCAACAGTGATTGGACACATAGGAAGGACTGTCAATACTCATCAGTGATTGGACACATAGGAAGGACTGTCAAAACTCAACAGTGATTGGACACATAGGAAGGACTGTCAATACTCATCAGTGATTGGACACATAGGAAGGACTGTCAATACTCGTCAGTGATTGGACACATAGGAAGGACTGTCAATACTCAGCAGTGATTGGACACATAGGAAGGACTGTCAATACTCATCAGTGATTGGACACATAGGAAGGACTGTCAATACTCATCAGTGATTGGACACATAAGAAGGACTGTCAATACTCATCAGTGATTGGACATAGGAAGGACTGTCAATACTCATCCGCAGTCCTTTTCATGTGACAGCATCTACCGAAGAGCTAGTGTAGAGCATCACTGTCACCTTGGCGACAATGCCTCTGACTGGTCACATCCTGTGTACATGTACTGGATGTAGGTGATACACCGAGCCAGGAGTATTTTACCTGAACTGTACACGATATTACCTGTAATCTCTGTCATCACCTCAGGCTCTGCTATACTCATCTATAATACATGAAACTGTCTGGTCTCTGGTGTACCTGGACCACCTAATTACACGAACACTTTGATGAGAGTATTGTCAACTCATAGATTAGATCTGTGCCCTAGCAATAACTGATGATTGTCATTCACTTTGTACTTTATCCCTCTTGCGATTTATTTATAAATTTATTCACGCATAGTCATTTGATCCCCATTGTAAATTCATTAGTCACCTGAGGATAAAATGTAATATATATTCTGACCTTTCGTACATTCTTCATGCTGCCAGTCATTTCTCCTGACATGTACATATTATTTTAAAGGATAGGATTATCTGTTCTCTCCTGCTTGCTTAAAGGGGAAAGGCAATGGTTTTTAGATTCTCCTGTTTACCCCTCGATCAAAGTCTGCCTAGGGGTATTGTCATCATGTTCGTCCGTCCATCTCTGTTTTCTTGTTGTCACCATATCTTGAGTATTAATATGCCTAAGCGCACCACACCTACAGCATGTATTCATGTGGTCACAGAGTGGAAGCCTACTGAAAATCAGTGAGATTGATTCAGATCGCCAGGTCAAACCGTCAGTTTTCACAAAGTGTTTGTTGCCCCATAACTAAAGAAGGAAGCACCAGGAACACCAAACTTTCATTACAAATGCATATTATCTTAGAACAAAAGCCTATAAGAAAACAGTGAGATTGACCTTATTTTTTGGGGTCACTGGGTCATATTTGTTCAGTTGTCACTGGCTGCTTATAACCAGCATATTTCAAGTATGATAAGGCCTACATGTAAGCTCACTGAACTTACACTAGATACACATCTGGTCATGGACCACATCCAAACTTGTCCTTGGGGTATTGGCATCATGTATGGGTGTCTGTTCACTCGTCTCTGTTTTCTCACTTCCCATTTCTCAAGAATGTATATGTGTAGGTACACCTAACTGTAATACATCACACATGCATATACATGATCAAGAAACAGTTGTACCAGGACCCCATCAAGAATCAGTGAGCTGAGATTAACCCATTTTTTCCTGGTCATTTAATTATGTATGTGAAGAATGCCTCGGAAAACCAAACTTGTGTATTAACTCATGTGATCATACAGTAGTTTATCCCAAAGTGAGATTGACCAATTTTGGGGAGTCAAACGGTCCAAAAAAAAATTCTTTCATCTCCAAGCAGTCATTTTTGGATTACTTCTCTAAGGCTAGTACTAGAAGGCAAAATACTTCAAATATAACAAAAAGAAGTAGATAGGCTAATATTGCCTTCATTAACAAGCCCATAAATAATATAAAAGGGGAAAATGAAACCATTGCATTTCACATTTAATCCATTCTCTTCTCCTTCCAGGCTGTTCAGATGTGACAATCACCCCTGATTGGTTGATCAATTTACAGTTTCAATAGGATACCCTTCTTAATTAACTCTTTCCCCCATATAGGCGGGTTTTGACGGCTTGTGTCGATCCCCATGTAAGCGTGTTTTGACGGGTGTTCGCCTAACCGATGAAGACGGATTTTGACGTGTCACTGAGTTCCCATGTGATGGATTATACTTTTGCAATTTTTTGCGTTTACTTTGAGTAAAACCTAATTAAAACTATACATTTTCAGAAAGCCAAAATTTAAATAAATCTGACTTATATACTGTTGGTTTGTTTTGTAATACGGGTAAAATGAAATCAGGAGAGGAAGAAAAATAATTGACGAAAAATGCGCGATTTAACACCAAATGTGTTTGGTGTACTCCAAAAGAAACGGTCAGAAAATAGTAAAACCTGCTTCCAAATTCCTGAATATTTCACGTAACGCGAGCATAAACTACCAAAGTATCTAACCTTGATGACTAACTCGTCAAATCTGCCCATCTGAGTTTATTTTATATATTTTCCCGGGACCTGGATATCGTCGCCGCAAATATTTTTTCCGCCATTCTTTTCTCAGCCGGCCTTCTCTCGACAGTGACCATAGCGACCACGTGCAAATAAAAACTCTTCCTCCAATCACGCCGGGCCTCTCTCAACGGTGGCCAATCAGTGATGCTGTTTTATTTTTCACCCTTATGAATATTTATTATCGTCGTCATTCTCCTTTGTGGAAGTATATGGGATTTTTTCCGTTTTAGCTCGTTCAAAACCTGCCATCTCGTTAACGTTATGTCTCTGTCAAATTCCGAATCTATGGAGAGTAGGAATTGCAGCGGAACAACAACAACAGAACGCTGCAAAACGCAGCTAAAATGCGACAATTTCTTCGCCTTTTTCGTGATTTCCAACGGACTGAAAGCAGACACAACACATTTTCTCGCAAGATTACTTATTTTTAGAATAAATGTTGCTGATATTGGTATAAAACGTGAACAAATTACGTAGAATGGGTCTGTGGGAGACAATTGGTAAATATTTTTCCACATGACATGGGACATACATGTATAATGAGATATCTTACATCCCTGGAAACATATGGAAATTCAAATCAGTCCATGGGTTAAAGACCTACGCCATTACAAATCTATTATGGGTCAGAGAGAGAAAATTCCCCACAAGTCTAAGGGGGAAAGAGTTAACCAGTTCTTATGTTTGGTGGGTATCGACCTTTAGCATAAATTTACTGAACGTACGTACACCAGACATACATCTGGTCATTCTTCTAAATTGTCTTTGGGGTTTGTCATAATGTATGTACATCTGATCATCTTAAGAATGACTATGCCAAGGAGCCTCAAAATTCAATCACATTTACATGTGGTTGCAGTTGCGGAACAGAAGCCTATTGAAAATCATTATCACTAACAGCTTATTGCCAGCAATTGCTTGTTCTTTGACCAAGACACTACTGTAATACACCCCAGAGGCCGAGGGATTCTCAGTGATTTGCACAGTTCCTGTTTTCAGTTGTCACATTTTCACAGTTGTAATAAATGTAGTAATACCATGGCAGTATTTACACAGGACTTTGTTCTTGTCAAGCTGACATGTGTTGGGAATAGTTTGTTTATATTGGTTGTTGTTGTTGTAAACAGGGTACATGTACCCCTATATGACCTCATGTCTCCTCACAGTAGAAGTTAATTGACAAGTTGATTCAGCTGTTTAAACTTGCACAGTTTGTCTTTGGAGAACTCTGAAATCATGGTAGATTGAACAGAATTAGCTATACCCAATAGACAACGTGCACAGTTGCTTGGCTTGTGGGATCTATGTATACATATATATCTTCAAAATTATGAAAATTAATAAATATTTTTGGAAAAATCAGATCAAATTTTTTTAATGTAATATAATTTTAGTTTTTTCCATGAAAGAATCCTGGTGGTGCGGTTGAGATGTATTTTCCTTCTCTCAAGTGGGAATTTTCATCCCATGACAGGGCTTTAGATTACACCCTAAATACAACGTTGAACGTTGTGCCCAAATTAGGATGCGCCCAATTTTTTTATAATTTTTTTTTTTATAATATTTTTCTTCCATCGAGAATCAATGTTCAGTTGTGTTCATACACATTCCTCATCAATTAAGCCTCGTATTTGACTGAAAGCCTACCTATTTTGCCAGAATTCAGGGAATATTTTCACTAATTTGAGCGCATATCCCTGCCTAAAAGAATTTGCCGTACCGAATAGAAGGTGTGCCCAAATTAGCGTAATCTAAAGCCCTGCATGATCAAGTTATATGGGATCCACTTGCTCCCAATGGTAACCCAGTTTGTAGCACACAAGCATTTTGCGAGCTAGGCCGTTTAATAATTACATAATTCCCTAGCTTGGCACAATCTAGCTTCCATTACTCGTAACTACTCTGTGCCAGGAACAATTCACTTCCCTGAATGGTTGAATAGCTTGTAATTAGACCAGCTCATGCATCTTTCATTATGGCACACTTAGTTCATATTTAACACCTGGGAGAATATTAAGATATAAAGCTCTTATGGTCATAAATCAGCAGTCAAAATATTACTACAGACATCAACTGGCTATCCATTTAGTGTATATAGCTTTTGCACAGAAAGCTGAAACTATGCAGTTTGCAGCTGGTGCCATCAATATACATGTTGTACCTGTTGTTAATTGAACGTTGGAAGCATTTTCAAACATGTGTCTGGTCTTTCTTGCTTCCTGGGCGAATCTTTTCCAGCTGATATCTATAAACTTTTCTAATTTAAACAACATCATCCTTCAAAGTTTTCATGATTTGATGGCCAGAACAGCTCCATAATGGTGCATTTTATTAAACTTTTCATTTGAAACCTGACAGATTTGCATTGTCGTGCCTTGATTCTAATCTGTCAAGCCCATCTTTAATCTTCAAATCAACCACATGTGAAAATAATTACACAGGCACATGTAACCCCCTGGGAGAATTAAGAAAGCAATATTTCAGTTTGTGAGAATAATTCTTCTCTTATCTGCTTGTGGTAACCTCCAGGGAAGAGAGAACCACATATATACTGTGGCTACTATACTTATAAGCAGACAGATATGTATCTTTATCCCTGGTCTAGTGGTGGTTAAGATATTACCTCAAGTATGCTATGACTAATATCCTGTTGTTCCCCTGTGGTTACCACCAACTCCTGTCTGCTCCATGTGTTGTTGATGTTGGCATGGATTACAACAACCACCTATAAGCAAACCAACATCCACCTAAATTTCTTTATTTGTTACAATGGTAACATTATTACATGAATCTTACACCATCTAATCTAATTCCCTGTCAGTTCAGTCCATATCTGTGTTATAATTTGATGGACAACTTCAAAACTTACCTTCAAAGAAATACCTTGGGATTTACAGTGTCAGGTATTTAACCCATTTGATGGCTCTTTATCCTGTCAGTCAACAATTTCTTGTCTGGTCCATATCCCGGTTACTATTCGATGGACATGCAACTTTGAAACTTAGATGGAAGATGCTTACTACTTGGCAGATGTGCATTATCACAAGCTGTTTTGATGATTTTTCCATGATTGTCCCATCTAAATCAACAATTTCTTGTCCAGTCCATATCTCACGGGTATTTGATAAACTAAGGTTTCCTCTCAGTTTTGATGATTTTCCATGGAGGTATGGCCCTTTGTCTAACTCGTCAACAATTTCTTTTTCGGTCCATATCTTCAAAAATGGGTAGAATGTTTAAGGATTTTTTGTTCCTGAGTGAGTGAGTGAGAGAGTTAGTATGATTCAACGTTGCTTTCAACAATATTTCAGTCATATCGCGATGTTTGGGTCCTATTCCTGTTTACACCCGGGTCCAGTGTGACAAAATGCATTGCAACAGTATAAGCTTTCATTGGGTCAGACCCCTGAGGATGTGCCAATTAACCAAACAATCCTGAAGTTTTAACATCGAAACACACTACATATTGAAAAGGAATAGGAACCAACATCGTGATATGACTGAAATAGTGTTGAAAAGCGGTGTTAAATCATATTCACTCACTCACATATTGCGGTGACCGGGTGCTGTACTGGCTGGGCTGATCAGTGTCCAGAATAATAGGAACTGTGGACACTCTCGTGTTCTGGCACATGTAGGCACCGTCGTGATATGACTGAAACAATGTTGAAAACGACGTTAAATCCTACTCACTCACTCACATATTGCTTGATTGCTTTCACTGTAAAAGATAGTACATCAAAGGCTGAGATAAAGAACATGTATAATATATGAACAGGAGCAAGCTTCAATTTCACATCCCAGACCATGCAGGCAACTTAATTTCTGTTGAAGTTATCTCACATTGCCTACGAGAGCCAAACTGAAATTAATTTTCACACAGATATGATGGGCATAGATAGGATTTTGTAGCTTTACCAGAGTGACACATTCATTCGTATTACATCTTTATTGATATTCATGTGTATGGTACTATTGAATCATTCTCAAAATGTTTATTGTTTACTAAACATATATATGCTATATCAGAATCATGTTCTGGAGAACGATCTTGCCTAGGGAAGATGTATCAGAATATGATAATAAAGTTTTGGAAGAATTAGGAAACCAACATTTTGTTATAATGTTTACAATATTCATTATACCCCCCGACACATAGTGTAGGGGGCGTATACTGGTTTCAGCTTGTCCGTCCGTCCGTCCGTCCGTCCGTCCGTCCGTCTGTCCGTCCGTCCGTCCGTCCGTCCGTCCGTCCGTCCGTCCGTACGGATGTCCGTACGTCCGTCCGTAACATTTCGTTTCCGGAGCATAACTTGACAACCGCCAGTTGGATTCCTCTCAAATTTGGTATGCAGCTACCATACCATGAGACCTTGCTTGGGATTGCGTTTGGCGCATGTGCGTCTACAGGTGGCGCCACCTAGGGTCATTCCGTAACATTTCGTTTCCGGAGCATAACTTGACAACCGCTACTTGGATTCCTCTCAAATTTGGTATGTAGCTACCTTACCATGAGACCTCGCTTGGGATTGCGTTTGGCGCATGTGCGTCTACAGGTGGCGCCACCTATGGTCAAAAGTTTCTCATGTCAGTCCGTAACATTTCGTTTCCGGAGCATAACTTGACAACCGCTACTTGGATTCCTTTCAAATTTGGTATGCAGCTGCCATACCATGAGCCCTCGCTTGGGATTGCGTTTGGCGCATGTGCGTCTACAGGTGGCGCCACCTAGGGTCAAAAGTTTCTCATGTCAGTTCGTAACATTTCGTTTCCGGAGCATAACTACAACCGCTACTTGGATTCCTCTCAAATTTGGTATGTAGCTACCTTACCATGAGACCTCGCCTGGGATTGCGTTTGGCGCATGTGCATCTACAGGTGGCGCCACCTAGGGTCAAAACTTTTTCTTGTCGGTCCGTAACATTTCGTTTCCGGAGCATAACTTGACAACAGCTAATTGGATTCCTCTCAGATTTGGTATGTAGCTACCTTACCATGAGACCTTGCTTGGGATTGCATTTGGCGCATGTGCGTCTACAGGTGGCGCCACCTATGGGCAGAATTTTCTCAGTTGGTCCGTAACATTCCATTTCTGGAGCATAACTTGACAACGGCTGATTAGATTCTTCTCAAATTTTGTATGTAGCTGCCATACCATCCGTCCGTAACATTTCGTTTCCGGAGCATAACTTGACAACCGCCAGTTGGATTCCTCTCAAATTTGGTATGCAGCTACCATACCATGAGACCTTGCTTGGGATTGTGTTTGGCGCATGTGCGTCTACAGGTGGCGCCACCTAGGGTCATTCCGTAACATTTCGTTTCCGGAGCATAACTTGACAACCGCTACTTGGATTCCTCTCAAATTTGGTATGTAGCTACCTTACCATGAGACCTCGCTTGGGATTGCGTTTGGCGCATGTGCGTCTACAGGTGGCGCCACCTATGGTCAAAAGTTTCTCATGTCAGTCCGTAACATTTCGTTTCCGGAGCATAACTTGACAACCGCTACTTGGATTCCTTTCAAATTTGGTATGCAGCTGCCATACCATGAGCCCTCGCTTGGGATTGCGTTTGGCACATGTGCGTCTACAGGTGGCGCCACCTAGGGTCAAAAGTTTCTCAAGTCAGTTCGTAACATTTCGTTTCCGGAGCATAACTTGACAACCGCTACTTGGATTCCTCTCAAATTTGGTATGTAGTTACCTTACCATGAGACCTCGCTTGGGATTGCGTTTGGCGCATGTGCATCTACAGGTGGCGCCACCTAGGGTCAAAACTTTTTCTTGTCGGTCCGTAACATTTCGTTTCCGGAGCATAACTTGACAACAGCTAATTGAATTCCTCTCAGATTTGGTATGTAGCTACCTTACCATGAGACCTTGCTTGGGATTGCATTTGGCGCATGTGCGTCTACAGGTGGCGCCACCTATGGGCAGAATTTTCTCAGTTGGTCCGTAACATTCCATTTCTGGAGCATAACTTGACAACGGCTGATTAGATTCTTCTCAAATTTTGTATGTAGCTGCCATACCATGAGACCTAGCTCAGGATGTTGCATATGTGTCTACAGTTAGTAAGTTTAATATTTCACTTCCCATTTACTTCCTTTTCCTCTTCAATATGGTTATCCAGATGACAGTAATTCGCCTATCTGTTGCAACAGCCCATTTCAAGTCTACACGGTTCTAGTGGTAACAACAGTTAGGTAAAACACAATATGCCTGCATAACCCCATTCTCAACAATCATTATTAACATCAATTTTCTGAACAATCCATTAAACTCATCTGAGTATCGTCACAACACATGCATAGACAATCCGTTAACCGCACTCCAACCGAGCGAGGTCTCATTGTCAACTAGTTACATACTGTGCCGCCACTCATAACATGTATACTTATATTCCTCTACAAATACTCGTCAATTCCTATCAAATGTGCATCCGGGGGGTATCTTGTAAGCATGCTTACTGATGATTTCCACTGCCACAATCCCATTCAGCTTACTCGTGAAACGTTGACCACCCCCATGTATCTATGCCCTTACGGGGGGTATCTTGTAAGCAGCCTTACTGATCATTTTGATCAAATGTGTGCATCCCTCAGACTATGCTCTAGTTTTTGCTATTACTTGAAATACTTCATTTTTCATCAAAACACAGTCCAAAATTTCTTCTTAAGATCTTGTTTCTTATTCAAAGTTACTAGGTGATGACAACTTTTAGAACGGAGTTGTTTTACAATGTACCATTATAATGATTGAGTGTTTGTTGCTAGTAAACCCAGGCTGATTCACTGATCCTGTCAGCTGAAAGCTTCAGGTTTTTCCAGCCAAAGATTTTAAGCTGGCATGGCATGATCTCAAGTTGCAGAGAGAAGAGTTGTTAAAACTACAGCAGGGCTATTATATTCCTTATGTAAATAATGGCGGCACATTCTATGTCAATTAGGCCTCTTGGCTGAGGGGCAGAAAATGTAGACTGTAGAAGTGTAAGAAATATGTATGTTTTTCTGTAGGCAGGTATCCTGTTACAGAGGGCCTCTCTCAGTGAATTGTTACTTTTGGTAGGAGTAATTATGATGGATGGGAAGAGGGATGGAGTTGGCAGGATTGTAAGTTCTCCCCCAGGATTCCCCTCAATGTCATTTAGGTATACATTCCCCTATTTTATCTATCTCAGAGGTAGAATACTCTGTTCTAGAGCTCCCATCTCTCTTGAACTGCCAATTAGTAGGTCCTGGCTGCTGGTTTTTTCAGCTGTCTTCTGTTTGTAGCTGGAGCTCAACTATCAGATGCCAGATGTGTATAAGGCTGGTCTCCCCCAGAGTTGATAGGTAAAGCACTGTTGTTGTTATAAGGCTTGCATTTCCCTTCTGGCCACACAGGCAGAAAATATATAGAGCTCCTGCTGAACACTATTGGATAGAGGTGCAAGAAATCTCAATATAAATCATCAGCTTTCAGGAGCTCTGGTGAGCAGGCCCCAGGTTTAATCACTTGCAGGCATCTTCCTGTCCCCCAGTTTATAGACTTGGTACACTGGGCACAAGGCCCACATTTGTTATGCTTTTCCAGGCTTCACTGATGACTTCTCCATGTTCCAAAACAAGCTTGTAATAAATTTGTTTTCACTGGGAGTTTTTATTTCTCTGTACAATCTTGTGGCTGTCAGATGTTTGAACTGTTTCTGGCTCCCTCAGGGACAGCAGGTATCCCTAGTATAAAGGTCTCGCCTGGCTGTTGCCAGTTTGGGTAAAACTAACAGTGTGTCTAGTGTTCACCCAAGCTGTGATTGGCTCTGAGCACCCCTGTCAAGTGGTCTTCAAATCAGCCCAAAGTAATGCCCTCAAGTTTGGTGGAGATCAGGTGTCAGGGTGTAGAGTTCATGGCATTTCATTGAGAGAGCAGTGCTGGCATAGTTCACACTGCCATATACCCAGGTTTGTAAGGCCCCACTGATATTGTTAGTGGAGGAATGTGAAGTCTGACACAAGGGGCCAGACCAAGCTGATCTTTCCTCACAAATACAAGCCCTGACTATCAGTAAAGTTTGTGTGTAACCCGAGAGTGAGTGAGCTAGAGCTAGCTGGAGAGGAAGGGTCTGATCTATCCCACATGGCAGCAGTAACTGTTTAACAGGGCTAAGTGATTTGGATATGGAGAGAGGATCCTGCCTTTCTAAATCCATCTGTTCATGTTAGTTACAGTTCCAGCTAAATTTAGGATGACAGCCTCGCCTGTGAAAGTAGGCCCACCTGGAAACAATTTGCCAGCAGTTGCTATAGGGCTAAATGTGGGTCCAAGGCTTGAATTGAAATTCCATCCCAGACAAGCCCATTGAAGAAACTAATCTGGAGCAACTGTGTGCTCTTCTTTATTTCTCCCTCAAAAACTTCAATTAAGCATCGCCACCTTCCTGTCTCTGTCTTTGATACAGCTATCTATTCTTGCGATACAGGTATCTTGTTAAACAGTCTTCGCCCTTGACTGCTACCCATGCTGTGAAAGTCTTAATCTCACAGCAAGATCATTTAACACATGATGGCCAAATAGTGTTGTTGTTGTTGTTGTTTAAAAGGTTAGATTGGGTGAAGTTGGAGGTTGGTATGTGAAGGCAGAGTTGAAGGGTATCCACTTACTGGTATGTACTGAGACTGTTATCAGTGAGTTTCACATTGGACCAGTCATGACCTGGGGTACTGTAGTGTTTTAATTTGGAGTAAATTGTTGTCACACTTGGCCTGGAGATACATGTAGCAAGGCCTGGCATGTTGAAAGACACACATAGAGCAAGTATTTTTATCCTCCCTAAAGTAAACTATCATCTGATCTACAGCACTTGAGCTGAGGTCCTGACTCTGGGATCCTGTTTCTATCACAACACCCCCTTTGTTATTATACAATCAGCCCAGTGCCATTCACTCCTCAACTGCTGTCTGGGGCATATCTCAGTCTGCTAAACATCAGAACTTTTCCAAGGGTGAAATTTCAGCTGTGCTCTGTTTCTCCAGACCACATGAGTCCCATTTCCACATCTCCAGAAGTCAATTGTTCCTTCCTCCTTCCTGATTGGACGGAATGGGAGTGTTAGCTTACAGGCTGTGTTGACCAATGAGAAGAAGGGGGCTGACTGAACTGAACCTTTCATACAAGTTTGCCTTGTGTTAACCAATCATACTGGTGCTTCATTAAGATCACTTATCAGATGGGTAATCATTCAGATGTGCATGTTGTCAGAGCTGGGAGTACCATATTCCTAGTTTATGTCACTCTTAATTACCATGTAATTTGCTGAGCCAATATCAGACTGGGTACTTCCCAACAGAACAGGTGCAAGCTGGTAAATGCTGGTAGAACTTGTACATGGAGTAAACACTTCAGATGATAGCTCAGGGATATCCCTGTTCAATGGCTAAAGGCTGTACAGAGAATTTTAGCACTTCCTAGTCAATATTTCATTTCTAATCAAGCATGCAATGGTAGCTTGAGCAGGTACCTGATTTTGGTGTTAAATCTAAAGTGTTGTTCCTTTCTTGTTTTCTCTTCCAACAGTGTAGAGGCTCTAGTAATCTACAGCATAGTACATTTAGTATGTACATGTATCTTCTGTAACAGTATAGTACATCTAGTATATACATGTACCTTCTGTAACAGCACAGTACGTCTAGTATGTACATGTACCTTCTGTAACAGCATAGTATGTACATGTACCTTCTGTAACAGCATAGTATGTACATGTACCTTCTGTAACAGCATAGTACGTCTAGTATGTACATATACCTTCTGTAACAGCATAGTACGTCTAGTATGTACATATACCTTCTGTAACAGCATAGTACGTCTAGTATGTACATGTACCGTCTGTAACAGCATAGTACATCTAGTATGTACATGTACCTTCTATAACAGCATAGTACGTCTAGTATGTACATATACCTTCTGTAACAGCATAGTACGTCTAGTATGTACATGTACCGTCTGTAACAGCATAGTACGTCTAGTATGTACATGTACCGTCTGTAACAGCATAGTACATCTAGTATGTACATGTACCTTCTATAACAGCATAGTACGTCTAGTATGTACATGTACCTTCTATAACAGCATAGTACATCTAGTATGTACATGTACCTTCTGTAACAGCATAGTACATCTAGTATGTACAGGTACCGTCTGTAATAGCATAGTACATCTAGTATGTACATGTACCTTCTGTAACAGCATAGTACATCTAGTATGTACATGTACCGTCTGTAACAGCATAGTACATCTAGTATGTACATGCGTCTGTAATAGCATGGTACATCTAGTATGTACATGTACCTTCTCAATAACAGCACAGTACATCCTGGTATGTACATGTACCTTTATAGCTCAGCATAGTACATCTAGTATGTACATGTACCTTCTGTAACAGCATAGTACATCTAGTATGTACATGTACCGTCTGTAACAGCATAGTACATCTAGTATGTACATGTACCTTCTGTAACAGCACAGTACATCTAGTATGTACATGTACCTTCTGTAACAGCATAGTACATCTAGTATGTACATGTACCTTCTGTAACAGCATAGTACATCTAGTATGTACATGTACCTTCTATAACAGCATAGTACATCTAGTATGTACATGTGCCTTCTGTAACAGCACAGTACATCTAGTATGTACATGTACCTTCTGTAACAGCATAGTACATCTAGTATGTACATGTGCCTTCTGTAACAGCATAGTACATCTAGTATGTACATGTACCTTCTGTAACAGCATAGTACATCTAGTATGTACATGTACCGTCTGTAACAGCATAGTACATCTAGTATGTATAGGTACCTTGTGTAACAGTATAGTACATCTAGTATGTACATGTACCTTCTGTAACAGCACAGTACATCTAGTATGTACATGTACCTTCTGTAACAGCATAGTACATCTAGTATGTACATATACCTTCTATAACAGCACAATACATCTAGTATGTACATGTACCTTCTATAACAGCATAGTACATCTAGTATGTACATATACCTTCTATAACAGCACAATACATCTAGTATGTACATGTACCTTCTGTAACAGCATAGTACATCTAGTATGTACATATACCTTCTATAACAGCACAGTACATCTGGTATGTACATGCACCTTCTATAACAGCATAGTACATCAAGTATGTACATGTACCTTCTATAACAGCACAGTACATCTAGTATGTACATGTACCTTCTATAACAGCACAGTACATCTAGTATGTACCTTCTGTAACAGCACAGTACATCTAGTATGTACATGTACCTTCTATAACAGCATAGTACATCTAGTATGTACATGTACCTTCTATAACAGCACAGTACATCTAGTATGTACATGTACCTTCTATAACAGCACAGTACATCTAGTATGTACCTTCTGTAACAGCACAGTACATCTAGTATGTACATGTACCTTCTATAACAGCACAGTACATCTAGTATGTACATGTACCTTCTATAACAGCACAGTACATCTAGTATGTACATGTACCTTCTATAACAGCACAGTACATCTAGTATGTACATGTACCTTCTATAACAGCACAGTACATCTAGTATGTACCTTCTGTAACAGCATAGTACATCTAGTATGTACATGTACCTTCTATAACAGCATAGTACATCTAGTATGTACACGTACCTTATGTAACAGCACAGTACATCTAGTATGTACATGTGCATTCTATAACAGCATAGTACATCTAGTATATACATGTACCTTCTATAACAGTATAGTACATCTAGTATGCACATGCACCTTCTGTAACAGCATAGTACATTTAGTATGCACATATACCTTCTGTAACAGCACAATACATCTAGTATGTACATGTACCTTGTGTAACAGCACAATACATCTAGTATGTACATGTACCTTGTGTAACAGCATAGTACATCTAGTATGTACATGTACCTTCTGTAACAGCACAGTACATCTAGTATGTACATGTACCTTCTATAACAGCATAGTACATCTAGTATGTACATGTACCTTGTGTAACAGCATAGTGCATCTAGTATGTACAGGTACCTTCTGTAACACTAGTACATCTACTATGTACATGTACCTTGTGTAACAGCATAGTACATCTAGTATGTACATGTACCTTCTGTAACAGCACAGTACATCTAGTATGTACATGTACCTTCTGTAACAGCACAGTACATCTAGTATGTACATGTACCTTCTATAACAGCATAGTACATCTAGTATGTACATGTACCTTCTGTAACAGCACAGTACATCTAGTATGTACATTCTATAACAGCATAGTACATCTAGTATGTACATGTACCTTCTATAACAGTATAGTACATCTAGTATGCACATGTACCTTCTGTAACAGCATAGTACGTTTAGTATGTACATATACCTTCTGTAACAGCACAGTACATCTAGTATGTACATATACCTTCTATAACAGCACAATACATATAGTATGTACATGTACCGTCTGTAACAGCATAGTACATCTAGTATGTACATGTACCGTCTGTAACAGCATAGTACATCTAGTATGTACATGTACCTTCTGTAACAGCATAGTACATCTAGTACGTACATGTACCTTCTATAACAGCATAGTACATCTAGTATGTACATGTACCTTGTGTAACAGCATAGTACATCTAGTATGTACATGTGCCTTCTGTAACAGTATAGTACATCTAGTATGTACATGTACCTTCTGTAACAGTATAGTACATCTAGTATGTACATGTACCTTCTGTAACAGCATAGTACATCTAGTACGTACATGTACCTTCTATAACAGCATAGTACATCTAGTATGTACATGTACCGTCTGTAACAGCATAGTACATCTAGTATGTACATGTACCGTCTGTAACAGCATAGTACATCTAGTATGTACATGTACCGTCTGTAATAGCATAGTACATCTAGTATGTACATGTACCTTCTGTAACAGCACAGTACATCTAGTATGTACATGTACCGTCTGTAACAGCATAGTACATCTAGTATGTACATGTACCTTCTGTAACAGCATAGTACATCTAGTATGTACATATACCTTCTATAACAGCACAGTACATCTAGTATGTACATGTACCTTCTGTAACAGCATAGTACATCTAGTATGTAC
>JAVTVY010013732.1:0-50709 GCA_036873755.1 Hanleya hanleyi | reverse complement strand
AAGGTGTATTTGGTCGGAGAACCTATGGAGAGAATTTCGCTTGATATTTTGGGGCCGCTACCAGTGACAACTAGGGGAAACCGATACATCTTGGTTGTATGTGACTGCTTCACAAAGTGGACAGAAGCAGTGCCATTACCCAACCAGGCGGCAACCTCAGTAGCTAAGGCATTAGTTGATGAATTTGTATGTCGGTTCGGAACACCGTTGCAACTACACTCCGATCAAGGGGCGAATTTCGAGGCCCAGGTGTTCCAGGAAATGTGCAATATCCTGCATATTGATAAAACCAGAACAACTAGTTTTAGGCCACAGGCAAATGGAAATGTCGAGAGATACAACCGTACTCTTGCGACGATGCTGACCATGTATTGTGACAAGGCTCAGCGATCTTGGGATGAGTACCTGCCCCAAGTAATGATGGCGTACAGAGCTTCCAAACATTCTAGCACGAAAAAGACACCCAATCTCATGGTCCTTGGTAGAGAGAATGTGATGCCTATGCAAGCTGTTATAGGGACGCCAGCTATGACATATAGTGAAGTAGACCCAGATGGATATGTAACAGACTTGCAGGACAGACTCGTAAATGTACATGAAATGGCCAGAAAGCAACTAAAACAGAGTGCAATCTACCAAAAGAGACAGTACGACCTGAAAGCAAAGAAAAGTTCACTACAGGCAGGGCAGGCAGTCTGGTTATACAACCCTTCTCGAAAACCCGGGGTATGTTCCAAGCTCACTGCTAAGTGGAAGGGACCGTTTATTATCACTCAGAAGATAGACGATATAACATATCTAGTGAAACAATCAGCCAGAAAGGAACCTAAAGCTATACACATAGACAGACTGATGATCTACAAGGGCCCCCACCCACCCAGGTGGTACTCTCTGAAGGCCCAAGGCACTCCAGGGCGTAACTCATCACAGTAAAGGCAGATGGTGACTGGGTGTTGGCGAGGCATCCAGGAGTACAGCAAGGTAGATGTAGCAAGGGAAGAGGTTTGGCAACGTGGAGGTTGGAATTTCTGAGTTGCACCTGTGGTAGGGTACCAATATATTTGCAAGGTTGCTAAGTGTAGCAGCCCTGTGGCGGAATTCCATGGCCATGGTAGAGTAATGAAGTTAGGCAGGGATTGATCAACCCTGGAGACCAGCTTCATGTGGAAATACACAACTGCAGTTGTGAGATTTCTGGCGGTGGTACCCAAAGCTCAGTAGGCGTATCGGCTGAGGAGTGCAGGTGGTAGCAGAAATATCAACCAGCTTCCATGGTTTCGCAATCCATGGTGTCTGGATATAATGGGTGGCCCATGCAGTTGACCTATTCCAATTGTTGCCCAATGATGGAACCTGGTAGCCTTGCTATAATGTCTACTGTTACTGCTGAAGATTCTCCTGTTTGCTAATCTAACGAAGACCCTTGTGTTTTTCAGCATGTCGTCACAGTTTGATTGCTGGCTATGCTCTGGGAAGCTGCCCACTTGGAGTGCCCTCAGAACCCACCTCTCATCATCCATGCATCGTAGAATTCAGGTGATCTGTCCTTTTTGTTCCGGTGAGGTCACCTTCCGCCGGATGACTGACCTGGGAAATCACGTGGAGGTGAAACATCACCGACAGTTGAGGGATGTCCCAAGGGGATTCCTGGATGACCAGTCCACATTTTGGTTCACCTTGACC
Source organism: Hanleya hanleyi (assembly GCA_036873755.1). Classification (NCBI taxonomy): domain Eukaryota; kingdom Metazoa; phylum Mollusca; class Polyplacophora; order Lepidopleurida; family Hanleyidae; genus Hanleya; species Hanleya hanleyi. The sequence goes on along the minus strand of JAVTVY010013732.1, from coordinate 49,026 downwards.
CCACAAGATTACCTGCGGCTAAATGGCAACAAATCCATTCCGGATTGGCGTTCAGCAGCATCAGTGGAGGCTAGGTCTGCCATACGGCGTTGGATGAGGAAGTGCCGAAAACCATCCAGGTCCATGACAGAGTGGGAGGATGGATGGAATCTGGCACGGTCTCCCCTCCACCCTGAGCCCCGAGAGAGGGAATCCACTATGGAAGTGGGTGAACCAGCCCCCAAGACTCGTCGACTAGTCGCCCCCGCATCATCTCTAGAGCCCCGCCAAGCGTCCCCTCTAGAGGACCTCTACGAACCTGAGTGTGCCATCTTTTGTCCAGATGATCTTGGGCAATCTTCCCCCGTTGGTAACCTGGAGCTGCTGTCCCTAAAGCTGGACCCCAGTGATGTGCAGGCTGTATTGCAGTGTCCGTCGGAAGAGGGAAAGCCTACGTACCTGGCCGAAATATCCAGGTATGTCCACCAAGACCCTCGAAGCCTCGAGTCCCTGAAGAGGAAGCTTGCCACACTGGACCCGCAGAAAGCAGTATCCAGGCCATCTGGAGCGGGGACTGACGTCACGTATAAAACCCCTTCGCCTGTTCATTCCATCGCCTCCACTCTGGGTCTGGACAGGAAATTCATCATGTCAGTTGTGAAATGGAACACCCCAACCTTTGACAGTCCAGACCCTCCAGAGAATAACGCAGCCCCGGCTCGACTTGCCATGCCTATCACTGAGGATATCACTCCTTCGAGCACTCCGGACAGGTCGGTAGATGTTGAGGTGGGTGTTGATCTGGTGAAGGACAGACAGATAGACCAGTTTGCTGATGGTGATGCCCCTGTGGACCTGTCTGTTACAAGGAAACAGGTAGAACTGGTCTTGACCAACACAGAACTGAGTACAGCGGCGCAGGCAACCAGTGATTCGGCACTAGTTCTGGACCTCAGACCCCCATCACAGTCCTCAATACCCGGAACATCAGATGCCCATATTGCAGATGCTGTTGCCGCTAACGACGGGGCCAACGCTGAGGGGTCCGACACTGCTGTCAACTCCCAACAGTCCCTCTTCAGGAGACCAGTGCAGGGACTGCACAAGAGAGCGGCGCATATCCTGCAAAGTGGTGCCATGCCCTACATACCCCCCGGGAGGAGGGCATGGGATAAGGAGGAGGCAGTGTGTATCCCCTCCTCATTAGGCGATATCAAATGGCCACCTAAGAACTGGAAGCAGTGGGATGCGGCTGAGAAACAGGACAGCTTCGAGTACACGGCGATGCAGCTTGAGGCAGCTACAGGTTCCAAGCGAGGTGACCGTCTCTACCGCCTGGACAAATATAATATGTTGGCCCTTCCAGGTGGTAAGACCCCTAGGATAAGGGCAGGCTCTGATGAAATGGGAGTGATTGAGGCCAAACACCGTTATTACGGATACCAGGAACTGGCACTATTATCCCTGGGCAAGATTGGTGACTCCTCCGTGCAACTTCTGGAAATGTACGAGGACCGTTCTAAATGTCGATGCACCTCTACGGATTACCTGTGTGACTTGATAGGCAAGGCAGGTGTACCTCTCAGGCTTGAGGCAGATGCTCCCAGTGAGAATTCGGAGAATTCCCTTTAATGAGGTGGGGAGAGTGTGATATACGTGGACCTACATGGATTTATTTTTTTTGTGTGTAAATATTTTCACTGGTGCAAAGTTTACCGATCGTTGTCCCAGTTATTTCACTGTGATTCTGGATTTGGGATTTACCATATGGACTAGGCGTCCCATACAGGGAGGAGCCTACGTGTTGTTATATATTTTAACTTGAATTCGCTGAATAAATGGAATTTATGAACCGGAATGTTTTGTGTCAGGGCATCCCATACCGGGAGTGGCCAACGTGTGTGACAACCCTGAATAAGCTTGTGTTGAGATACTTTCGACGGGATTTACTTACCTGGGACAGAGACTGGAGTTTCCGGACATTGTCTGCATTTTATATATCACCATAGCGTAAATCCATTGTGAATTGTAATCGTCTGACACAACATTTGCGAGGTGTCAGAACTGTGTTTTTCTGGCCCGCCACTCGGGGCGGCCATGTTGTGTTTAGCGAAGGATACTGGGTCAAACTAACATTCATAAATTCATGCCATCCTGAGGAATTCGATGGAAATTAGTTATTCTTGTATTCTCAATTAAGAGTTCTGAAAATAATTACGTTATATTGCGTGGTTATTCAGTCGTAGACTAAAGTTTCACTTGGAACTATTTTTCGTAATGAGCTTTGCCTTCGCCAACACCACTGGTAACCCGATTGCTGTAGATTTTGTCCGTGGTAAATTTGACTTTGGTTCCGGACAATTCTGACTGTGAGTTGACAATCTGTTATCAAAAACATTATTTCCATGCTTTTTAAATACGTCTGCAGTTGTTCATTGTTACTGGCACTTGCTGGATTATTGTGTGAGCTATAGGAATTTTGCCATGTGAAGTGACCCCCGAAATCTGTGGCGTGAGGATCGTAAACGTCATGCCTGGACTAGTTTTTGTGACAAAAACTAATGATCGTTTCTAGTAAACTAGAGCAGTTATAACCAATTTAATAAATTCCTTATATACAATTATCTATGGAAATCTCTTGTACAAATGTTGGTTAACTAAATTTACAGTTATAATTTGTTATCACTGTTTCTAATTTCGCCCAGCCTTTCGAGATAGGGCCATTTCCGTCATTCTGATTGGCTGATCATATCACGTGGTAATCCGACCGGAGTCTATATAAGTAGAGCAAGAACCCAGTAATGGCAGATAGCTGGCTGGCTACAGCCATGTACGTATCATTCAATAAGCCCTAAAGGAATACCTGGGATATTTATACTGTGGAATATTACTTCATATTCAAATAATATTGGGAATTACTTCTGGAAATTACATCTTGGATATATATAATTTGTGCTAATCTGTGATACAGCAGCTATCTCCCATCACACGTATGCTTCTTATCTGTCTTCAATTGTGATTGGATATACGAATTCCAGAGTTAATTGGAAAGGCCATACACAGCCTTGAAGTTTACCGTCTCATGTATATGGTGAATGTGTGTGCATGCTAGTAGTACATAAACCAGTGCTACTGGGTTCCATCATTCGGGCAGTGGGCAGCATAGGTCGTTATTACAACTGCTCGGCATAACCTGTGAGAGTCTTAAGCTGAGGAAATGTGTATACATGTACCATATGTTTATTCGATATCTACATCATCAATAAAGAACATCCTACATATGACGGAAATACAGAGTTGATTCGTTCGTGCTTTTGACCACTCTCATGGAGGCGTGATCATGAACTGGTACTGAATCGTATGTAGCTGTGATCGTTTCCCCATACTGAGTCGCCATTGAGTGATATACAGGTACAGATTCGTTATATCGTAACGTTGATAATATTTCGACAGTGAGTCGTTACCTACCAACTGGAGTCTATTCTGTTACTGAGTTTTGGGTCTCCTCATACTGGCATGATACTAAGTCATCATTTACATGATATACCTGAGCTCAATCTATTCAACCCATAATTGGAGACGGACACAAACACGCATTTATTACACTATGTTCAGTTTTGTCATAGTGTGATCTTGACCTTCAAGCATTTCGTCCTGATTCGCTCCTACGAGGATAACCGAGTGACATATCCCTTAACTTATGTTAGAATTGCTGATTCAGAACTCGACAGCCAATAAAAAGCTAGTTTCAATATTGGAGTTCTGTGGCTTCGACTGTTGACGTCTATATGAATAGGTTTCTTTAGAGCCACATGAATAGCACATCAATGAAAGTTCAATGAATCAACTCCAACATACTGTTTTGTTGAGGTTAGATTCGGTTTCGGGATGTGGTGACCTTGGCCTATGCCCTGTTGACCACAAAGTAAATATGCTTTGTGGAAATCACATGGACGACACGCCTGTGCATTTTTATATACTTTATCGCAAAATCTCAAGAAATTATCCAAGTTTAAGTATTATAGACAAACCAACAGAGGGACAGGCGGAATTACAAATCAAATATTTAAGGCTTTTGAAACATCTCAACATCTCATGTTTGAAACATCTCATAACAGTCCTACGTGTACAACTTGGTCCATTATGACAGAACATGCACCTTAAGTTTAGTAGCAAGAGGTCCAAAGTAATTAGACCTCTTTATAGCTCATGAGCAAAATATTTGTGAACTTCCATGAAGATCAGTGGAGTAAGCATCAAAGTTTAAATTTTTGGCTACTGTGACCTTGACCTCTCACCTAATGACTCAAAAATTAATATGCTTCTTTGGACATACACATCCGACACACCTTGCAAAGGCTTGGTAATGTGTAACTCAAGTCCGGACAACCTCAAGCAGTATGGAACAAGGGAAGCACAAGGCGAAAACAATGCGCTCTCAAATAAAGACGGTTAAAGTCTTCCACTCTAAATCTCCAGTGTGCGCAAAATGAAAACTTGCCTCCAGTCTTCAGTCAACGGTCAAAAACGCTGGACACCACAGAGCCCCAAATGCAAATCGGAAGACAGCAATAGGAGCAGCAAAAGTTGCGATCAAAATCTTCATTGCTTGACAAACGTTGCCCAAGTGTGCTGGGATTTATATCAGTAGATAGTTCATTTTGAGTCCCAATAACAGCTAACTGTACGGTAGGCCTTCAACAACAATCTACGTCCTCAGGAAATATAATACCGCCAATAACAGCTAACTGTATGGTAGGCCTTCAACAACAATCTACGTCCTCAGGAAATATAATACCGCCAATAACAGCTAACTGTAGGGCAGGCCTTCAACAACAATCTACGTCATCGGGAAATATAATACCGCCAATAACAGCTAACTGTACGGTAGGCCTTCAACAACAATCTACATCCTCGGGAAATATAATACAGCCAATAACAGCTAACTGTACGGTAGGCCTTCAACAACAATCTACGTCCTCGGGAAATATAATACCGCCAATAACAGCTAACTGTACGGTAGGCCTTCAACAACAATCTACGTCCTCAGGAAATATAATACCGCCAATAACAGCTAACTGTACGGTAGGCCTTCAACAACAATCTACGTCCTCAGGAAATATAATACCGCCAATAACAGCTAACTGTACGGCAGGCCTTCAACAACAATCTACGTCCTCAGGAAATATAATACAGCCAATAACAGCTAACTGTACGGTAGGCCTTCAACAACAATCTACGTCCTCAGGAAATATAATACCGCCAATAACAGCTAACTGTACGGTAGGCCTTCAACAACAATCTACGTCCTCAGGAAATATAATACCGCCAACCTTAGCTAACTGTACGGGTGAGGCCTTCAGCAACAATCTACGTCCTCAGGAAATATAATACCGCCAATAACAGCTAACTGTACGGTAGGCCCTTCAACAACAATCTACGTCCTCAGGAAATATAATACCGCCAATAACAGCTAACTGTACTGTAGGGCTTCAACAACAATCTACGTCCTCAGGAAATATAATACAGCCAATAACAGCTAACTGTACGGCAGGCCTTCAACAACAATCTACGTCCTCAGGAAATATAATACCGCCAATAACAGCTAACTGTACGGTAGGCCTTCAACAACAATCTACGTCCTCAGGAAATATAATACCGCCAATAACAGCTAACTGTACGGTAGGCCTTCAACAACAATCTACGTCCTCAGGAAATATAATACCGCCAATAACAGCTAACTGTAGGGTAGGCCTTCAACAACAATCTACGTCCTCAGGAAATATAATACCGCCAATAACAGCTAACTGTACGGTAGGCCTTCAACAACAATCTACGTCCTCAGGAAATATAATACCGCCAATAACAGCTAACTGTACGGTAGGCCTTCAACAACAATCTACGTCCTCAGGAAATATAATACAGCCAATAACAGCTAACTGTATGGTAGGCCTTCAACAACAATCTACGTCCTCAGGAAATATAATACCGCCAATAACAGCTAACTGTAGGGCAGGCCTTCAACAACAATCTACGTCATCGGGAAATATAATACCGCCAATAACAGCTAACTGTACGGTAGGCCTTCAACAACAATCTACATCCTCGGGAAATATAATACAGCCAATAACAGCTAACTGTACGGTAGGCCTTCAACAACAATCTACGTCCTCGGGAAATATAATACCGCCAATAACAGCTAACTGTACGGTAGGCCTTCAACAACAATCTACGTCCTCAGGAAATATAATACCGCCAATAACAGCTAACTGTACGGTAGGCCTTCAACAACAATCTACGTCCTCAGGAAATATAATACCGCCAATAACAGCTAACTGTACGGTAGGCCTTCAACAACAATCTCCGTCCTCAGGAAATATAATACCGCCAATAACAGCTAACTGTACGGTAGGCCTTCAACAACAATCTACGTCCTCAGGAAATATAATACAGCCAATAACAGCTAACTGTACTGTAGGCCTTCAACAACAATCTACGTCCTCAGGAAATATAATACAGCCAATAACAGCTAACTGTACTGTAGGCCTTCAACAACAATCTACGTCCTCAGGAAATATAATACCGCCAATAACAGCTAACTGTACGGTAGGCCTTCAACAACAATCTACGTCCTCAGGAAATATAATACCGCCAATAACAGCTAACTGTACGGTAGGCCTTCAACAACAATCTACGTCCTCAGGAAATATAATACAGCCAATAACAGCTAACTGTACGGCAGGCCTTCAACAACAATCTACGTCCTCAGGAAATATAATACCGCCAATAACAGCTAACTGTAGGGTAGGCCTTCAACAACAATCTACGTCCTCAGGAAATATAATACCGCCAATAACAGCTAACTGTACGGTAGGCCTTCAACAACAATCTACGTCCTCAGGAAATATAATACAGCCAATAACAGCTAACTGTATGGTAGGCCTTCAACAACAATCTACGTCCTCAGGAAATATAATACCGCCAATAACAGCTAACTGTAGGGCAGGCCTTCAACAACAATCTACGTCATCGGGAAATATAATACCGCCAATAACAGCTAACTGTACGGTAGGCCTTCAACAACAATCTACATCCTCGGGAAATATAATACAGCCAATAACAGCTAACTGTACGGTAGGCCTTCAACAACAATCTACGTCCTCGGGAAATATAATACCGCCAATAACAGCTAACTGTACGGTAGGCCTTCAACAACAATCTACGTCCTCAGGAAATATAATACCGCCAATAACAGCTAACTGTACGGTAGGCCTTCAACAACAATCTACGTCCTCAGGAAATATAATACCGCCAATAACAGCTAACTGTACGGTAGGCCTTCAACAACAATCTCCGTCCTCAGGAAATATAATACCGCCAATAACAGCTAACTGTACGGTAGGCCTTCAACAACAATCTACGTCCTCAGGAAATATAATACAGCCAATAACAGCTAACTGTACTGTAGGCCTTCAACAACAATCTACGTCCTCAGGAAATATAATACCGCCAATAACAGCTAACTGTACGGTAGGCCTTCAACAACAATCTACGTCCTCAGGAAATATAATACCGCCAATAACAGCTAACTGTACGGTAGGCCTTCAACAACAATCTACGTCCTCAGGAAATATAATACCGCCAATAACAGCTAACTGTACTGTAGGCCTTCAACAACAATCTACGTCCTCAGGAAATATAATACCGCCAATAACAGCTAACTGTACGGTAGGCCTTCAACAACAATCTACGTCCTCAGGAAATATAATACCGCCAATAACAGCTAACTGTACTGTAGGCCTTCAACAACAATCTACGTCCTCAGGAAATATAATACAGCCAATAACAGCTAACTGTACGGCAGGCCTTCAACAACAATCTACGTCCTCAGGAAATATAATACCGCCCAAAATCACTAAAGTATGTCAAGATATAGCGTATTTTCGGTTGTATCGTCCAGTGAACATAATCGAAACATCTCAAGATCGGCTTTTCTTAGATAAAGGACTGGACATTATTAATTTACCTCGAACCCTGAATGATCCAGAGGTACGCAACGCTGTACCAATCCATTTTAAGTTCACAGAACCTCCTCCTTGCATTTCATATAAGTATACTAAATCTATAGCCACCAAAATATTCTAATTACTCCAATGCTGTCAAGGAGTTTGACTGGAACTTATACACGTCAGGAGGCTATAGTTGTGATTGTGAATCGTCGAACTTTATCTATACACCATGCAAACATATTGTGACTGGTGACCTTGATGTGGTGAGTGATAAGGATCTAAAATTACTCCTGATGAAAGGACCTAAATATAGAGAGCAGAGAAGAATAAATCTGAAGGCAGGCAATAAGATAGTCCTGTCTGCATTGGAACAGTACGTTATTGATTGGTCTAAGCGAGAAAAAGTTGAACCTAAAGTACTCGCTGAACCTCACCAAGAGCAAGGTCGTTGAAACAATCCGCCATATTGACAGAAGTACTCTTCCCCAAGCAGAACAAGTACTGAGAAACCATAATTCGCAAGAAGTAAATTCGTCATAGTCCCAGCAGACAAAGCTCCAAATAACATAATAGGCATATGTAAATATTACTATTACCAGGTGCTGGTTATGAATTGAGTGTAGACATTTCATCATCAAATACGTCTACTTACACCCAAACTGCATTTACTCTGGAAGATTTATTGAACAATCACAATACGTTTCTCAGGGAAAGAGGTATTTGTCTTCCAACCAATCATAATGACATACCAAAAGTATACTGGACTCTCAAAATGCATTAATCACCATACACAGCTAGATTCATAGCTGGTTCTAGAAGCTGCTCCACCAAGCTTCTTTCAACCCTATTTACGAGGGCCCTTCAGGAGGTAAAAGCATTTTGGGAAAGGTATTGCGCCACTATTTCTAAAAACTCTGGCGTTGAATGTATGTGGATATTGAAAAACTGAAAATGTCTTACGGAATAACTTGATGGTAAAGGTTACATACCGTACAGACATGTATCCACATGGGATTTCTCGACTCTCTATACTACAATCCCTCATCAGGACCTTATTGACCGTCTAAGTTCATTAATAGTATCTGTGTTCAAGAAAACTGATCGTAGATATATTAATATCGGAAGCAATAAAGCATTCTTTAGCTCTTCTACATACAAGAGATATCATTCATGGGATGTTTCTTTGTTTATAGAGTTGCTTGAATTTCTCATTACAAATATCTATGTGAAATTTGGCAACACAATATATCAGCAGCATATAGGTATTCCAATGGGTATTAATTGTGCACCCCTGTTGGCTGACCTGTATCTTTCTCTTATGAATACGACTGTATGCAGGCGCTTTCAAATACAGATCCATTCAAAGCCCGTTCCTTCTCATTCACCAAACGCTATATAGACGATCTTCTCGCTGTGGATAATCGTTATATAAATGACGCAGTGAAGGATATATTTCCACCTTCACTGGATTTGAAGGAAACTACAGATAGCCCTACAGTCACATCATATTTAGATACATATCTCTATAAAAATGAAGCGGGCATTCTCTCTCGTCGACTTTATGTCAAAAGAGATGATTACAATTTCGACATCGTAAACTGTCCCTTTCTGGACAGTAATATTCCAGTGGGACCTGCATATGGCGTATACATATCTCGCCTAGTAGCATTTGCTAGATCCTGTGTTAAATGTGACGATTTTAATCAACGTCACAAAAAGTTGTTGCAGAAACTTATAAAACAGGGCTATTCCACCAAGCGCCTCCACTCAAAGTTTCTCAAATTTGGAGATACATATCGCATGCTGATAGCAAAATACGAGCGTAGCGTTCAAGATCTATGGCGTTACGTTTCGTAACTTGTGTTTAATTCCGCTTAACCCGGGGCTAGGGGCCATATGAACCCATGCTCAAGATCCTCATGGTGCTCATATGAACAGTCACAATCAAAGTGTGACTGAGATACATCATTCTCTAGAGGACGACTTTACAATGATTATTATGGATTAAGAATACTGAACAGCGATACGGATTTTATATTTTTGGAACATCATGTCTTGTCGGCATCATTGAAAACTGTTGACCGCATCTCACTTGCAGGAAACTAGCCTATGTTTTTGTATACTATGATTGTCTTTTGAATTTGGTACTAATACTATTTTATGGAATATGGAATAGGTCTTCGGATTATGGATGCGGATATTCTTTAATGGACGACAGCTGAATTATGAATGACGGACTAGACGCTTGTAATTCAAACGAGTCCACATATCAAGATTACTCTGAGATTTCTCAAATTGTTGAAACAGTCATAACTCTTAATTTCTTTAAGCAGGTTTTAATTGTTCTTGAACAATATCTCGATTAATCCGATCCTGGCAAGCTCGCCAAATTTCTGACAACCACAAGCTCAGACATTTCCAGCAATAAAACTACATTGGACTATTTGGTTTTCAACCCGAGGCCACTACGATGGGGCAACAATTGGACACTAGTGTGCTATATTTAGTTGGACATAATGTATATCAAGTGCTAAAAAAACCCTGAAACTCTAGTCTGGTCAAGAAAATCTGTAAGATCATACTTGAATAGAGGGAGTGTGGAGCTCCCCAAGCTCCCCTCTACTATAGAATGGCTAACATATCACAGGCTCAATAGAGTTAAAACACACACACCAAAACATCAAGCATTATTGTTTCATGTGACATTTTATCCTGAAAGCTTCATCAGCACGATTATAGTTAAAACTACAGCGCGTGGGCTAATTTATACTGTTGATAGACTTAATTGATCTACAGTATTTCGAACTGTAAACGGCAATAACCCAGTAAAGAAAAATGGGAAAAGCACATGCGTATCTCCAGACTGTGCCACCAAGTATTATGTTAACTGGAAGATCACATAGCATCTCCAGACTGAGCCGATAATATCCACCAAGTATTATGTGAACTGTATCAAAAGTATAGGAGTTGCGTTGACAAGATATCATTTAATCTACACTATTTCAAAATGTAAAGGGCAATAACTCAGTATGGAAAAATCCTCCATCAACGGGAAGAGCACATGCACATCTCCAGATTGTGCCGATAATATCCACCAAGTATTATGTTAACTGCATCAAAAGTAAGAGATGTGTTGACAAGATATCATATCTACAGTACTTTGAACTGTAAAGGGCAATAACTCAGGAATGATCCCCCACCAACGGGAAGATCACATAGCATCTCCAGGCTGTGCCGATAATATCCGCCAAGTATCGTGTGAACCCTATCAAAGTATAGGAGGGGTTGCGTTGACAAGATGATATCATATACAGTATTTTGAAATGTAAAGGGCAATAACTGGGCGAGGAAAACACCCTCCATCAATGGGAAGAGCACATGCACATCTTCAGACTGTGCTGGTAATATCCACCAAGTATCGTGTGAACCCTATCAAAAGTGTAGGAGTCATCGCGTTGACAAGAAATACGGATGGACGGACAGACAGACAAGCTTCTGTGCCTATTACGAGTGAGTGAGTGAGGGAGTGAATAGAATTTAACATCGCTTTCAACAATATTTCAGCTATATCACGACGAACCAACTAAGCACCACCCAGCCCAGTTGTGTTCCTACTACTTCAAAGAAGAAATCTTTGAAGCAGCATAGAACCAGACACCCTCCATCCACCCTATAAAACACTGGGACAGCGCACAAGACACAGACCCCCCGGTCATATATGCCAGGGTCATATATGCCGGGGGGATAAAAAAGTAATCAAATCACGCCAGTAATAAAACACCAAAATCCACATCCCTCAACTGAAGTTCACATGTTTTCCAGGTTTCCACTTTTTCTGGTCCAGGCGGATTGGACAGTCGACCTCAAAATAAAGTAAGGTTCTTCTTTGTCCCATGGGCAAGGTAAATCCAAAGTTTGATACCAATCCACTAGAATTTAGAATTTTTCTGTAATTTACAGGATTGTAGACCAAGTGACCTTGACCTTTGATCTCAAAGTAAATAGGTTTCTTTTTCGTTCTATGGACAAAGTAAACTCAGTTTGATACTAATGTATAACCTGAATCTGGAGATATCTTTCAGACAAATACAAAAAAAAGTTAACAGGCAGAAATATCTATCGACGAACTCACTCTTCCCAATGAACTCAACAACACTTATCATAAGACGATTTGGTATTACACTGCAACACCACATTTATTAGAGACTTCTGGGAAAATGACTGATTTTTGTAGTCAGTATGGTGTATACACATGTAACAAAGTTTGACAGGACTGTGGAAACGTGTACATTTATTATTAGAGTTTTCTGGCAGATAATACTTGTACACCTAACTAGTGCACTGTATCATATTGGCAACCAGTACCCTTGGTCTAAACTACATGTAATAATCAGTGACCAGGAGTACCTTTACACCCAGGTAGTATTGGTAATCAGTGCACCTGGGTGATATTCATCTGGATAGTATTGGAAACCAGTACACCTAGTAATATTAACCTGGACAGTATTGGTAACCAGTTTACCTGGGTAGTACTGGTAACGAGTACAACTGGGTTGCATTGGTCATGTTGGTAACCAATACACTCTAGCAGTATTGGTAACCAGTACACTTTGGCAATAGTGGTAACCAGCATACTCTGGTAGTATTGGTAACCAGTACACTCGGGTAACATGTACACTCTGGTGTTACTGTTGACCACTACACTTTGGCATACTGGTGACCAGTTCACTCTGGTATTACTGGTGACCAGTACACTCAAGTAATACTGGTGACCAGTACACTTTGGCAATTCTGGTAATGAGTACACTCTAGCAATAGTGGTACCTAGTACACTGCGGTAATAGTGATAACCAGTACACTCTGATTATACTGTTTACCAATAAACTTTGATAATGCTGGTTACCAGAATACATAAACAACACTGGTAACCAGTACACATGGTTAATTCTGGTAACCAGTACACATGGTTAATTCTGGTAAACAGTACACATGATTAATTCTGGTAACCAGTATACATGGATAACACTGGCAACCAGTATACATATATACACTGATAAGGTTGGTAACCCTAACACATGGATAACGCCCATTGCTGGTAAACTACACATCATCAGCACAGATAAACAATACTGTTAACCAGTACACACGAGAACACATTAACAATACTGGTATTACCAGTACAATTGGATTCTATTGGGTTAGGTCAAACCAAACTTTTTAATCACAAAATCATTATTTAATATATATATATGATCACAGGTTACACCAAAACTGGCCTACACTACAAGTTCCTTGTGCAGAGGTACAGACATACATAGACACATCATTAATTTAACACTCGGTGATTGAATGGGACACAAAAATATTAGCACTACACGAGACCACGCAACCAGCTGTTCTTGAACATGAATATTGTACAGGTTGTCGTAAATCATTAGTTCTCGGCTAGATGGCATTCTGTATACGTACTACATGTATGTACATGATCAGGTTTGTCTATCGTGTTTGTCTATCGTAAAAACAATACAAATCAAGCAAAACCAAATTTAACAGGCGTCTTTAATTATGTACACCCTATCCCAAACCCATGGCGTCAGGTGAGTATACCTCCTACTGTTAGATATACCCTATGATTGCACTCGGGTTAAAAAGGCAAGACACAGCTTTGGAGTGCGGGACTCTCAGCCAATCAACATTGTCAGTTGAGGCAGAGTAAATAGAAACAGAATGATGGAACATTTGCTCTCGTTAAATAGTCCGCCATATATATGTTCATTCTTATAGAAAATATACTAAGTACATTTTTTTCATCTCTCCTGTATGAAATAAATATTTCCTGTGTCGATTACAATCGATGAAAACTGAATGAGAATGCACACCATGTTTTTGGGCTGAATGCAGTCAGAGGGTGTCACACAGATAGTTTAAGAGGTTACAAACTCTGACAATAAAGGAATTCACCTGTACTCAAATTTAACGACTGTCCTAACTCTATGGATCACCTTAAAGAGGGCATGCACCCGAGATAAATAACCTGACAATTTAAAATTAACATTAACTTCGCTTGATTTTGACTGGTTGAAGTCGACTGAATGAATTTACATGAACATGGACCACAAACTAACATGTAATTAATTCCAATTTGTATACACTTTAGAATCTGACATTGGGCAACAGTGAAAATGATGATGCTATATTGCAATGGAGGAAGGGAGACTACTCTGAAAAAATATTAATACTGTATCCCAGTCCAGAAAAATATCTTCAAGGGGAAAACGAAGAAGTTGTTCATAGTTTCTGAGAATGCTGATGATTAAAAAGATACTAATTTTTTTTAAATCGATTTCTTTGTGCTCAAAAAGATAGATATTTCTGTTCAAGGCTTTGGCCACCTGCCAGCATGTGCGAGGTGTTCCATCAGCAAAAGTAAGTTTACTCACTGCAAAATATTTAATCAACGATCAACTCAAAATGCACCACAATTTGATAAGTAGAGCATTATGCTCTATTAAATGCTCTATTAATTACATGCCTGAGGACCTTCTTTCTGAGGACATGTTGACATCCCCAAAGAAAATAGCCAATCATTATTAACAAGAGTAGTCTCCCTTGCATTATTGCAAACTGGATAAATGATACCTGTACAAATGGATGTGGAATTACAGCGTCGTTTTATCGCTGAATGTAAAATTACGCATAAATGGCCCTTGATACACATGTACCTATAGCACTACTAAGTTGACAGACAAGTACATGTAATTCTGAAATCAAACAAAATGTGTGGCATTCGTCCCATCTTTCTTACACATGTAAGAAAACCATATTTACAATTAACAAGGCTTTAGACAACCCAGACAACCCTCCCTAACGCCCCCCCCCCCGGATCCAATCTGTACAATAATGATAGTGGGTATGATTCAACCATGAAGCTTGTACCAGTATAACAGTTTATCCTCAGACTTCCTCCATGGTTGACAAATATGACATCTCTCACTGGTTTCCTCTACTCCACTAAATGTATGTACACATAAATGCATTGAAGGTATCTATATACAGTACGTGACATAACAGCAAGATATACAAGATATGTACAGACACAATCATTGGACTTCAAGCGACATGTTCCACTTAACATGAACAATATTGATACATGAATGCAATACAGGTAATACATGTATACTGTTCACAAGATAAAATATGCCCGAGTGATGATAGGGAGGTCCGTGGAGCATTCATAAACACCAAGCACATGAAGAAATATGTCCAATTTGGCAAATATATACACACATGTATATTTAGAGATTGTCTTTGGGATCATGGTGTGCTAGGCTGTATAATCCATAGCTCTATTATTAATATTGAACACAGAAGTACATGTACACAAAGTACAGTCCTCTGGTAGTGGTAATATATGTGTATACCAATATACAATCATCTTTCATGGCTTCAAAAATTTATCCATTTCCCTGATTTTGCAATATCAATTGATTCAATGATTCCCAGTCCACAAATCCATATGTTCACATCGTGATTAACATCCATGACATTCTGTATTCCCCACAAGTCCACAATTTAAGAATCCCAACAATTTCAAGATTTTCAGGTCCAAAATTTCATATCATAAAAAATTTCATATTTCACAAGTCCAAATACAATTTCATATACCACACATTCCAAAATACTTGATGGGTCCCAGTTTCAACATTTGACAGGTCAGAGGCTCGCAAAAAATTCGAAATTTCTACAGCTGGATTTTGAAATTTTCAAATTGATCCAATCGGAATGCAGCGTTGTGGATTCTGTATACTGTTAACCAGCGGCAGAGTCCTTTATCGGTACATCGCCAATAAATAATAATATATCAGCATGGTAGGCTGGTAACCACGGTAAAAGTCTGGCAGCCCTTACGAAAATTCACCCAGGCCAAAGTCATGTTGCATCACAATATTTCCCATTTAACACCATGTTAAACTGCTGAGGTTAACTGATTATGCCACGATATTTACCTAGGCAATTGCTGAATGCCATGGCTAATTCTGAGGGTTGTCTTGGTGATCTGCAGTTGACATCCTATCAACGATTTCAATATGAAAATGTAATGGTATTCCATTACACGAATTTCCATCAAATGCCATGACAGCAGCGAATATAATCGATGCGAGGTGAGAGATTCTAGCAGTGTTATTCCTGAGAATTCCAAGAATACATCTCTCAAACAAAGTCGGAATGCAAAACTTTAACAAATACAGTGCTCAGTTCAAGCTTTCCCTTCTAAGTAGTAAATCCAGTGTGACGATCAACAGTAAAGGCAGTGATATTAAAAAGAGTCACTCAGTGTTTGCAGCATTGTTCACCGGAAATTCCTGCTGGATAACAAAGCGATATCATCACGATAGGATATGAAATATTGAGTATAAGCACAAGTGAAGGCAGTAAGCATGGTGGTAGGAGAAATTGGCTTGGATCTCTCCTGTATACAGTTCAGCACAATACTGATGTTCATTTTTAAGGTGTAAGCCTAACATTCACTTCAAACTGTGTTAACTGAATTTAGTGATCAGTCAGTGTACATTAATTTTCCTTCTCGCAAAGAACTCCAACAATGTGAACAGGAGAATAATGATTCTGTACATCGAACATAATCCCACATGTGTAGAAGTCTGCGAAGAGTAAAGCCACCTTTAATTATCGGGCATGTACATGTATCTCTCAATAACAGGGCTTTGGGCCTCGTCTTCCATGTATGGATAGTTGTCTGCACAGGTTTCCGTGACATGGAAAAACCTGAATTGTGCACATTCAAAGAATGGAGAACATGTAGAGGTACAGTATACATACATGTAAATCCTCTCAAAGCTGGTTTAAGTTATGTTCACACAGACAGTACTATATAAGTCTATACCAGGTTTAATATGAACCAACTCATATTCTTCCAAGCTACATGTGTTTCTTAATGACAGCAGCTCATGCATTTTACAGCCTTGAGGTATGGTACTGCATTTAGCACATTAAGCTGGCCAGTAAAAAAAAAAAAAATTAATCCATGGCATTTTTGGTAAATAATGAAAAGAGTGTTATAACGACGGATTCATAAAGTACTTGTAGTCCACCATCTTTGGCATTGAAATATAAATATACATTTTGACAGCTGAGAATGCCTGGGTGTGCCATCGAAGTATCATTGCACTGATTAATCAACACAATCTGGTTCACCTTGCAATTTGAAAACGTCATGATTATGTCGAGCCGACTCATTGGAATACACAGCCTATTGTTTT
This sequence comes from Hanleya hanleyi, assembly GCA_036873755.1. NCBI lineage: Eukaryota > Metazoa > Mollusca > Polyplacophora > Lepidopleurida > Hanleyidae > Hanleya > Hanleya hanleyi. The sequence goes on along the minus strand of JAVTVY010013732.1, from coordinate 31,760 downwards.
CAATCCAGAATTTGGTAAACATGATTGAATTAAATCATCCTAGGAACTGGATTAAACCGTTTCCCTATAATACATGAACATTTGGCAGTATCAGCTTTCACAAACTTGAAAAAAAAAAAAAAAATGCAGGGACTGTTTTTGTTCATAAAGACCTTTTTCCGATGGTCATGACTGTAGTTTTGTTCACTCATGTCCCAGGCTGTCAACAGCTGATGATGCATGAATATCTGCCCTGAGCAAGCTTATGGAGTGAAATTCCAGTGGGTTGAATGGTGAAATGCAGTTCTCTCCCTAGACCATTCCCCACAACACCAGCTGCCAATTTCCATCAACAGTAACATAGAGTTATCTCCCCTTGACCAATAATTTCTGCAATCACGATGAGTGGGCATCTTGCAGGAAAGTGTGTAAGAAGTCAAACGAGGGTCTAGAGGGAGCATTACTGTTCCAACACGTCAACACCACCTCGTAGACAGCAGGGGGACATAACTCCGGCTTTGGCATCCTGTAGCCTGCCTGTATTTTCTCGAACGCTTGTTTGCTTGGAAGGCCTAGGATAAATGAACAAAAAAACTGATAATTAATTCAATAAAGAAATCCAAATATCTGCAAGAAGAATCTCTTCCATGAACACTATTTCCATACCAGTAGATCAACAATGAAAAATTTATTTGGGGTACATTTGGAGAAAAATGGTGAGTAGTGGGGGGGGTGAGAAGTGGCATCGTTATCACATTTCATGGAGAAAATTTATTCACTATCAAACTGATCCAGGACAAGAAAATAAAATGATCACATAAATATGTATACAACATTCAAGATTCATGCCAAGTACAATGTACGCCCTTATTTCTGAAGAAAATAAACAACTAATCTTAGCTCATGAAGATACATGTAACCTGTGCCCAACTTTAGATGAACAAGAGCCACGAACTCATGTTAGTCGGCCGGCCAAGAGCCACGAACTCATGTTAGTCGGCCGGCCAAAGACCTCAAAAACGCCTTTAAAATCTTTCGATGGCATTTTTTGTTACAAATGGGTACCCATGCTAAATTAGTTCTTTGAGTGGTAGGGATCAAGGTAGGTACCACCCTGATTTTGGTCAATTTAGATCATTTTAGGGTCACTCTTTGGGTCAAATACGGTCAAAAATGGATAAAAATCGGTTATAAATTAACATCCACCACATTGTTTGTTACCAATGAGTATCCAAGCTGAATTAGTAGTAAGTAGTGTAGTGTGTCAGGTAATCATAGATAACACGTTTATTATAAGAATTAAGGTCATTTCAGCGTCATTTTTGGGTCAAATAAGGTCCAAAATTGGTTATATGCAGAGTACTAATTGTTACGATTGGGTATTCCAGTTGAATCAGTTGAATGTAGTGTAGGGTTGGACGTAGTCGTCGATAACACGTTAATTATTAGAATTAAGGTCATTTTAGGGTCATATATTCGAGTCAAATGAGGTCAAAAACTGGTGAAAATCGGTTATAAATTAATATTCAAAGTACTAATTGTTACGAATGAGTATCCAAATTCAATCAATAGTATGTAGTGTAAGTTTTAAATTAGTCATAGATAACACGTTAATTATTCAAATTAAGATCATTTTAGGATAACATTTTGGTAAATGAGGTCAAAAATGGGTGCAAATCGGTTATAAATTAATATCTACAATACTAATTGTGACGAATGGGTAGACAGCCGGAATTAGTTGTATGTAGTGTAGGGTTTAAGGTAGGCATAATAACCATTATATAACCATTATATTGTCTGTCGATGATTATTTTTCTAGCTGATGATTGTACGAATAGAGCCAAACTAGGCCCATAACTAGTCAGATCGATCTGTTTGGTGAAGGGGCTTGGCTTTGAGAAATTGCTACTTTCAGCTCCATGTAATCACAATATCTTGAATTAGAAGAGCAAAATGAGAATATGAGTCTCGGATGAACCCACATGGTCACCATTTTGAATTAATAATTGTATTCTCAGCTGAAGATTATGCCAACAGAATAAAGATAGGCATAATGTAATAAGCTATGGCGTTATTCTGCTCAATTTAAACAAGTTTGTACCTAGAATAAATATATTCTAACAGTAATCAGGGATTCATTCACGTCGGTTCTACGTACCGAATTTCAGTTCGTAGATTGAGTTTAAAAACTAATTTTTCAGTTCAAAACTCAATTTTTTGGAGTAAAAAATCAACATTTTTCACCAAAATATTTATACTCAATTTGTGTGTTGGAAACTGAATTTTCAAGCTCCGGAAACTGAATTTTCAAGCTTCATAAATTCGAAATCTCAATACACGATTGTCGGGAAATCATCTGGTAAAACTCAAATGAGCACCATGGTCGCGGTAGCAAATGTGAATCTGTCGGCAACAGGGGTAGAATTTCGACGGGAATCGATTCGCGTAAAGACTCGCCTAAAATGGAACTTGCGGGAATCTATTTGGATTCGCGCAGTCAAAGCTTAACGTAATCAGTGTGGTGTTCATTCAGGGAGATTTATTCAATATTTCACGGAAATTCAAGTCAAATAGCTGACCTGTAATCAGAAAACACCGAGACATCTTTTCGTCTTGCTGCAAAACGGACAGTTGCGGGGCTTCTTCACATGTTTTGATGACGTACCGCGCAAACTACACTTCGGAAACCTTTGGTCGTTTATTTTTTGGAAGCCTTGGATGCTCTCTGTAAAGGTTCCTGACTTGGCGCCAGATGGCGCTAGTGTGAATTCTAACATGCGGTCGTCAAACGAAAAGTACACTAGCGTGAAAATGAAACCTGGGACGTTTGGAGTTTATTTCAGCAGATAATTTTGATTCGGATTCATTCATAATTAGAATGACAAACAATTTTCCCAGAGATAGCACACCAGGAGAAGTAGAATTACGCGGTAAGAAATTTATGAAAATAAAAATGGATCGTTTCTTCAGAGACATTGCCTGCATGAGACCTGTCATGAACAACAACAACAACAGCAACGCGGTCGACCTTTTATGTTGAGAACACGCATTTCTTCAGAAGTCAGTTTATTTCAGGTCAAGATTTTAAATTTAACGGCACTGCACTTCTTGGCAAATTGTTCGGCCTACTCTTTATAAGGATTATTAATAATAATTGTTTGTCTTACGTTAACATCAACTGCTTGACAGTGGTCAGATTAATTTTATTTATATCTTTTGTCTTGCAATGCAGACAGTCCCAAATGATTTGTTTTTCATATGCAATACAAAGATACAAAAAATATATATTCAGAGTATATACATGTATACTTACAATGTAGTAAAAATGTTTAGGTTGAATCCATTTGTGGAATCCAATACAATCATCGTGTAACTATTTTATAAACAAGTATGATTTTGTTTTTCATCATTTCTTTCTGACAACATAATGGAAATGAGTAATCGCAATCAATAACACAAAATGATTTTAATTACACAAAAGGTTAAAAATACATCAATTGGTAACAGTTAACAAGGTTCATAGAAGATAATATTTACCCTGGTTTGTAAAAAAAATTATATACCCAACTTCGGGGGAAAAATGACCCTGGTTTGTAAAAAATTTATATACTCAATTTTAGGGCGAAAAAATGCCGATAAATTTTATTTTAACTCAATTTGACTGTAAAGAAACTCAATTTTCTGGATTTTGGTTCGTAAAATTTGGACTTCTATGAATCCCTGGTAATATGAAATACGAAGCTGCGCATCTGAAAACCCCTCGGCTCTGGGCGCCAGCCATTCATAATGTATTCAATTTAAAAGAAGACTTCAGGAACACCAAGCAGTCAAGTAACAAATATACAGATTATGAAAAATTTTACCATTAGAAATGGCCTCAAACGTTTCCGTCCAATCAGAGAAACCGGTATTCATTAGATAAGTCTGTTGATGCATCGACGATGTATACCAAATTTTACATCGAACATTTGAAAATTATCTGAGATAGAGATCCCTAATGATTTCGCATAAATTAAAGATGGCGGCCCATCCTTCCCACCACTCAGAGAAACTGATGTGGTTATTCATTGCAAGTCTCTTGATACATAGATTCTGTATACCAAGTTTCATATAGAACACTGAAATGGTATCAAAGATAAACATCATTAAAGATTTTGCATAAATTAAAGATGGCCACCAAGGTTTCCGCCCAAGCAGAAAAACCAGAACTGTCTATTGATACATCGATGATGTATACCAAATTTTACATTGAGCACTTGAACCGTATCAGAGATATAGATCATTAATGATTTCGCATAAATTAAAGATGACCGCCCATCCTTCCCGCCACTCAGAGGAACCGATGTGGTTATTCATTGCAAGTCTCTTGATACATCGATGCTGGATACCAAGTTTCATATAGAACACTGAAATGGTATCAAAGATATATATCATTGAAGATTTTGCATAAATTAAAGATGGCCGCCAAGGTTCCGCCCAATCAGAAACGCCAGAACTGTCATTTATCGTAAGTCTATTGATGCTTCGATGATATATACCAAATTTTACATCGAGCACTCGAACAGTATCAGAGATAGAGATCATTAATGATTTTGCATAAATTAAAGATGGCCGCCCATCCTTCCCGCCACTCAGAGGAACTGATGTGGCTATACATTGCAGATCTCTTGATACATCGATGCTGTATACCAAGTTTCGTATAGAACACTTGAATGATATCAGAGATATATATCATTGAAGATTTTGCATAAATTAAAGATGGCCGCCAAGGTTTTCACCGAATCAGGGAAACTGGTTTGGTCATTCCTTTGAAGTTTCTTGATGCATCGATGATCTATACCAAGTTTCACACTGAACAGAGAAATGGTACCTAAGATACACAAGATTAATGATTTCGCATAAATTAAATATGGCCGCCAAAGTTTCCAACCAATCAGGTCCAGATTCAATAGGGTTCTGGGTCATGAGCATATGGATGTGCAGTGCAAGTTTGGGGTGCCTAGGGTAAGTCGTTCTAAAGATATCTTGGTAACAAGAAAGCTGTGATGGTTTCGCATAAATTAAAGATGGCCGCCAAAGTTTCTAACCAATCAGGTCCAGATTCAATAGGGTTCTGGGTCACAAGCATACGGATGTGCACTGCAAGTTTGGTGTGCCTAGGGTAAGTCGTTCTGAAGATATCTTGGTAACGAGAAAGGTGTGACGGACAGACGGACGGACGGACAGACGGACAGACGTACATGACGACGACAATACCCTTCGGCCAAATTTTGGCCGAGGGGTAAAAAGAAGAATTTCCGGAGGACTCCCTATGGTCGCCATTTTGAATTTAACTATCATTTTTAATCTGACGACTAAGCAAATAGATTCAAAATGTGCAAAAGGTATCTGGATATGATGTGGGACCCTTCAGTTTTGATAAATTTGCACAATCAACTAAGAACAATGCCTTGAAATACACGAGCAAAATGGAAACGCAAGAGATTCAGATAACCTCACACAGCTGCCATATTGAAATTGAACATCGTGGGGATATGCAAATAGATTCAAAATGGGCGTACGTTGTTAGGCTATGCTAAGAGATCCCCCTATTTGGATAAATTGTACAATTAGCGAAGAATAGTGCCTTGAAGTAAATGAACAACATGAAAAAATATGATTTTCAGATGACCCCATATGACCACCATTTTGAATTTGATCATCCAATCTTGATCTTAGGGATACGTAATTGAATTCAAAGAGAGCATAGGTTGTTGGGCTCTGCTTGGAGATCTCACAGTTTTGATAATTTGCATAATGAGCTAAGAATAATGCCTTGAACTATACGAGCTACGGCCAAAAGTGTGATTTTCAGATGGCCTCATATGGCTGCCATTTTGAATTTGACCATCAAATCTTTATTTTTGGCATATAAAAATGGATTTCAAATGAGCATAAGATGTTAGGCTATGCATAGAAATCCCTCGGTTTTGATAAATTTGCTCAGTGAGGTAAGAATAATGCATTGAATTACACGAACAACAGGAAAAAGTATGATTTTCAGATGACCCCAAATGGACACCATTTTGAATTTGACCATCAAGTCTTGATCTTTGGGATATGTAAATAGATTCAAAATGGGAATAGAATTTTGGGCTATGCTTAGAGATCCCTCGGTTTTGACAAATTTGCATAATGAGCTGAGAATAATGCCTTGAACTATACCAGCAACGGCCAAAAGTGTGATTTTCTGATGACCCCATATGGCCCCCATTTTGAATTTGACCACCAAACCTTGACTTTTGGCATGTGTAAATAGGTACAAATTGGGAATAAAATGTTAGGTTATGCATAGGGATCCCTCGGTTTTGATAAATTTGCACATTGAGGTAAGAATAATGCCTTGAACTACACGAGGAACATGAAAAATGTGATTTTCAGATCACCTCACCTGTCCGCCATTTTGATTTAAAACATATTTTAAGCTGAGAATTAAGAAAATAGATTCAAAATAGGCGAAAGATGCTAGGCTTGATGGGGGATTCCTTTGTGTTAACTAATTTGCACAATGGGCTAAGAATAATGACTATTATATGAATAACCTGAAAAAGGGCGATTCATGGATGAACACACATGAGCGCCATTTTGAATTAACGCATGATGGTTTAGAATTACAGAAATAGGCTCAAAATTATACAAATATAATATTCTAAAATTACGGAATTTCTTTGTTCTCGATTTTTAATCATTCTGGTGTTACCGTGAATGTTCGAAAGGGCACTAAACTTCCAAACCCTCTATAACCCAGGCTAGAAAGGGTTAACTCAAACCACTTTAAACTCGAGAAAGAAACATTCGGACAAACAAATATATTCATCGGGAAGGTCCAGTCTATAAGAAAATGGATGTTACCAAAATTCACAAACAAAAAATACTGAATTACCCTACACTAATATCCAAAAATTCACCCCGTAGAACTACCTCAGATTTGATACCCATTTCTTTACAAGGAATTTCACACAAAAATGTTTTAAATTGTTTTAAGTCCCATCTTTTGGTCATCTCTGGGTGTTATTTGACCTTGAAATGACCTGATAATGACCTCAAATTGTCAAAGTTACCTAGGTATCCACCCTACCTTGTACCATACTGCATATAAAAGTAAATAACAAACAGCACAAAATATATGAAATAGAACAGCATTTTTGACCTCATTTGACCCGTAAAGTGACCCCAAAATGACCTTGATTTCAATAATTAACAAGCTAGCCATACCTGTTCTAAAACCATACAGTACATAAAACCCATTTAGCGTGGATACCCAATGGTTACAAACATCACAATGGAAATTAAGTTAGGAACAGCTTTTACCAATTTTGACCTTATTTAACCCCAAAAGTGACCGCAAAATGACCTTTAACGTCCAAAATCCAGGTGGTATCCCCTCCCACCTTGAACCCTAGCACACAAAGAACTAAATTAGCATGGGTAACCATTTGTAACAAACAATGCCATCAAAAGTTACATTTCGTGTCCTTGGCCGGCCTACTATGTATCCCCCGCCAGGTTTTCCCCAGTCAGGTGAGACAAAAAAAGAAAAAAAATACTAGTACTATTTAACAACGTGGAAATAAATAACTAGAATCTGATCTTGAGAAAATGGGTCAAGGTCAGTGATCTTCAACTTATTTCTGGATCATTGCCACCTGCATACATAGAATTAATTTGGAAAGCCTGGCTATTATTCTTCAAGATAGAACATCATAAACAGCGAATGACCTTGTTAAAATAGGTCAAGGTCAGTCAACTTGTGTAGGCTTCAAGTTCATCATCAGTTACATATGTGGAAATTAATATGAATTTGGATACCCTAACTATGATCATTCAAAAAATATTGCAATAACTAGAATTTGACCTTTTAAATTAGGTCAAGGTCAGTCATTATCCATAGGCTTCTGACCAATCACCAAGTGCAACTGTTGTATGAATTTGAGAGTCTGGCTATAGTCCTTCAAGAGATCATGTGCTCCACACAGACTATGGACAGATGGATGGATGGATGTAGAGACAGACAGACGCTGCCAATGACAATAACTGTTGCCCAAAGTTGGCCAAATCAAAATCATTACTTCAGGGTTTGGGGTATACTTGGAATTTGATCAAAATCCACATTTCTGAACTGGAGTTCACAATTTCTCACTGTTTTTCACATTTTCTGGCCTGAGTGACCTTGACCTATGTCTGACCTTTTGACCTCAAGTAAATAGGGTTATTCTCTGCCTCATATGCAAGGTAGGCATCAGATTTTGAACCAATTCTGGACAGGAGATTTACTTGAGTGAACTTGACCTTTGACCTTTTTGACATAAACATAAAATAACTTACTTCTTTGCCCCATTGGCACTATATACCCAATGTTTGGTACCAATTGATAAACTGGAACTGGAGATTTTCCTCTCTTTTTTTCCAGATTTTCTAGCCTAAGTGACCTTGACCTTGGACCTAGTGACCTCAAAGCCAATAGCGAGAAAACTATTCCTCAATTATACCTTCAGTTAAAATTTGGAGCGAATTGAATCAATAGTTTTCAAGTTATCGCGATTCTATATCCTGTGTCCGGAGTCGGGCAGGGGATAATAACACTTGACAATATGGCAGCTTATCAGTCCTGAAAATGGGGTACACATTATGTAAGCTGCACAAGAGGACATGGTCTGATGATCCATTTCACCCAGTTTTTGCCCTATTCGAAAGGGTATGATCTCCCACGTGCATCACTGCCCCGCTTTAAGATCAGAGGCATGAAAATGAGCTCCAGTAAGAAATGACCCCAGTTTCACTTTTACCAAATGTCCCTGCAATTATTTCAAATTCTTGACTTAGAAAGCATTTCAGACTATTTGTCTGAAGAACTATTTTATCACGGGGAATATCTGTCTACAATTTCTACAGGAGACCGAGGGCTCTTGTATACATTACAGCCAATATTCTAGAATAATTGATTATCTAAACTAAAGTGTGAGGGCTTTTAGTATTTACCAAAATGTCCCTGCACCAGCGCATCTCTCTGGCAGAACAAAGCAGATAAAACCCTATTAAGAATTAGCCTGTTATGTTTTCTGGCTTTTGGCTTTTGCGTATTACACAAACAATAATAGTCTACTTCCTATTTATTTATTTCCTATTTCCTATTTACTTCAGTCTACTTCCTATTTACAATCAATAGTTACAACAGAATGGGATCAAGGTGACCCATGTTCAAGAGATAATTTTGAGTTCAGAGCTAAATAAACACATTAGAGTAAGATTATTGAAGACTGATGTCTGAGAGAAGACTGATCTCTGAGAGAAGACTGATCAGAGAGAAGACTGATCTCTGAGAGAAGACTGATCAGAGAGAAGACTGATCTCTGAGAGAAGACTGATCAGAGAGAAGACTGATCTCTGAGAGAAGACTGATCAGAGAGAAGACTGATCTCTGAGAGAAGACTGATCAGAGAGAAGACTGATCTCTGAGAGAAGACTGATCAGAGAGAAGACTGATCTCTGAGAGAAGACACTGACTCACCTTCATAAGGTTCCTTGCCGTAGGAGAGGATTTCTATCATGACAATACCGAAGGACCAGACATCAGACTTGGTACTGTATTTGTTGTACAGCAGCACTTCAGGGGCCATCCACTTTATCGCCATCTTCAGACCTACAAATAACAGAAGCCATTCACCTGAAGACTATTACACGAGTACACATTAAAGTGCAATTATCGTTGTTATAGTCCCTAAATTTTGCAACCATCCCAATTAGCCAAGCCACAGCATTGGGTAATTGATGGGGTAAATTTTTTTTTTTTTTTTTACAATTTTTTTTATTTATTTCAGATGAGGTACATGAGAAACAGTTTGCTGTGCACATACAGTAGTATATATACAGGGTGTTCCAGAAGTCTTGGTCACATTTCAAATCCTCGTATCTGCTGAGCCATGAATGGTAGTAAGATGAAACTGGTACCATTTGAAAATGAAAGTCATTAAGTTTTGTGTAATGCTAATGATGTTGCCATATGTATTTGTATATCCTCAATAGTTTTCAATATATTCAATGTCAAAATGTGACCAAGACTTCTGGAACACCCTGTATAACATATGGTCGCAATTACACTTTTTGGTTGCGAGTCTCCTAATCAAGAAGTCTTTTCCATATTGTCCATCTCTTTTCAAAATCCTCTGCTCTACAGTTCATACTATAACATACTCTTTCTATTTGATAATAATGAATTACTGAATTTTTAAAACCTATAATATTCGGTACCTGCCTCTTCTGTTTACATCTGTAAATAAACCATTTTGCTAATAAAAGAATGGTATTAATTGCCTTGTCAGTATTTCTTATTCCACCGAATATTTTGAACTTGTTTGTGAAAAAAACAGTGCCACCCCCATCAGACGCTATCCATTCAGCGATACTATTCCAAAAGGGATGTACACATTCGCACTCAACGAATAAATGTTCTAAGGATTCTTCCTCTCGTTCACAAAAATCACATAAAGCTGTATTCTTTAGATTAATTTTCTTCAAAAAGGTATTTGTTGCTAGGGTTCTATTTGTTATCCTGTATTGTAACCAAATTAGGTTGACATCTTCAGTACATGAAAAGGGCAATTTGTGGATTAGTGCCCACTCCTCTTTCTGAATATCAAAAGACTTTTCCCATTTCACCTCACTTTTTGGTTTGTATAACTTTTGCTGTATCAAAATTCCATAAAAAGGCTTACACCCCTTCTGTTTACTTGTCAGAACTGAAATTGGATAAGGTCTGATTGGGTTTTCAAGTTTACTATATTTGAATGAGAAACTGTTCATGTACAATTTAACTGCATTTCTCACCCCTAGAAAAGTCACTATATTTGTTTTGAAATTAAATTTCTCCACAAATTCAACAAACGAAATTATTTCCCCATTTTCATTGATCAAATCATTAATATATCTCACACCACTTTCATACCAATGCCTATAAAAAATAGGCCTATAGCCAACCTGTATGTGGTCGTTATTCCATAACGGTTGAGACAGCACATGATAGGAATGTTCATATTTTAAACATGGTAAAAAATCTGCCCAGGCACAGAACACATCTCTCCAAAACAGGTTACCGATTTTCTTACTTAGTTGTTTCAAAACTTTGGGGCCACATTCAGCTAAACAAAATGAAACATTCAATTGGTGGTACAAAATATTAAAATTTTTGGAATCTCTCAGTAATAAACGTCTTAACAAAGTTATCTTTGTTGTCTTCATAAATTCTTCTATGTCTATCATTTTTAAACCGCCTTTCTCGTGACTTTGTATCAACTGTGTTCTTTTAATTCTGTCATTTTTCTTCCAAATAAAGTTGCAGATAATTTTTTGAAGACTTTTGACTATGTTGTTTGGTGCATTTGGCAAGGTGAAAAAAAGATGGTTTAATTTGGGTAAGGCCAAAGTTTTGACAACAGTTATTTTACCCAAAACCGTAATAGACCTCTTAGACCAGTGTCCTAAAAGTCTTTGTATATCCTTTATTTTTTCCTCAAAATTTATTTGGACCATCTCATCAAGGTTCTTGCTGAATGTAACCCCAAGCAGTTTGAAAGAGCCATTACTGTTACCTAATTTGAACCTCCTACTCAAATTTTCTGGATCATCCTCTAAGGAGCCCAGCCAGACCATTTGCGTTTTATCCTTATTCACCTTTAAGCCCGACATCCTGCCAAATATTTCCAAAGTAGACATACAGGCCCCGAGAGAGGCTTTCGAACCATCCAAAAACAAAGTGGTATCATCTGCAAATAGGTTAACTTTATACTCCACCCCTCCAATTGTTATCCCTTTTATTACATCATTTTTCCTGATTAAAAGAGCCAAGACTTCTGCGCATAGGATAAACAAGTATGGTGAAAGTGGGTCGCCTTGCCTACAGCCTCTTTTTACGGGGAAAGCTTGGCTCAAGAACCCACACTGAATAATACTGGAGGTTATGTTTGTGTAGAAAGTTTCAATCCATTTGGTGAAAGAAGGGCCAAAATTAAATAAATTTAGTGTGCTCTTTAAAAATTTCCAAGATATAGTATCAAAGGCTTTTTCAAAATCGATTAACATTACCGACCCTGGAATCTGATTGGTCTCTGCATAATCAATTATATCATACACTAATCTTATATTTTCTCCTATAAATCTTCCTTGAACAAAACCGGTTTGATCCTCATTAATTATTTTGTCAAGGTATTTTTTAAGTCTTTCTGCTATACAAGCTGAAGCTAATTTATATTGAACATTGAGAAGGGTAATAGGTCTCCAATTTTTTAGAAATTGTCGTGGCTTGTCGCCTTTTGGTAAACATGTGATCAGACCTTGTCTTTGCATTATCGACATTTGCCCACTAGTATATCCAAAATTTATACTTTTGACTAAAAAGTGTCCAATATCTCGCCAAAAGAACTTGTAAAATTCAGAACTAAACCCATCACTACCAGGAGTTTTGTTATGTTTTTGTTTTTTCAGGGCTGCCAAGATTTCTTGAGGTGTTATCTCCCCTTCTAAATTTTCAGCCTCTGCCTCACTTAGTTTTGGAAAGGCCCCTAATTCTAAAGTATGTAACTCCTCTCCTGTAACTTCTTCTCTATATAATTTCTCATAAAAATTTTTTACTTCTACTAAGGCCTCTTTTTGATTTTTTATTAAGACATCTTCCTTTTGTATACACGGTATTGTTTTGTTCACAAAATTACGTTTCTTAAGACTACAAAAATATTTTGTGGGTTTCTCCCCCTGCTGAATCCACCTCGCTCTTGACCTGATCATCATACCTTCAACTTTTTTTTTTCGGGCAGTTTCTAATTTTTCTTTTGACTCTTCTAGTTCTCTTAGTAGATTTTGATTACCATTTAGGTTTCCTTCTAAGGTTTCTATTTGTTTGATCAGATCTTTCTCTAACTTTTCTCTCTCCCTCTTAATTCTAGATGCAAATTCTATGGTTTTCCCCCTTAGTTCTAGCAGAAGTGTATCGAGGAATAGTTGTGGGTTTATAGTAAATTGCAGCGCATTTGGATCTAAATCTTCAATTTGGTTGGCTTCTATAGGGGTGTCGGAGTATTGATCTATTGTTGATAGAATAGTATTCTTAACAAGTTTGGTATACTCTGAGTTTCCAAGTAGTGAATTATTAAATTTCCAAATTCCTCTACCTCTCTCGAAGTCTGTAAGTCTACATTCTAACACCACCATTGAGTGATCTGATTTATAACCAGGTTTGTGTAGAATATCATTCACATAAGTGAGAAATTCCTTATTTATTAGGAAAAAGTCTAGACGGCCTTGTTTGAAAGGGTTCTTTTGTCTCCAGGTAAACATTCGTTTATCACCATAGATACTACGGTAAACGTCCACCAGATCTTCTGTTTCTATAATAGTTTTTACAAAATTCATAGCATTTGGACTATTTATCATCTTGTAGTTTTCAGTATCTATTTGGGGGTTAAGGGTGATATTCCAATCCCCACAAATTACATAAAACTCATTCTCAAATTCTTGGATTGTATCTATTATTTGTTGGAAGAAAACAGGATCATCATTTTTTGGTCCATATAAATTTATCAATGTAATTTTGACTGAACTTATTGCTACACTCAAAGCCAAAAAATTCCCGTCATTGTCAATCTTTGCCTTGTGTACTTTAAAGTCGAAATTATCCGTGAAAAGAATAGCAACTCCCCTTGCATTACTTGTGTATGAAGAGAAGTAACAATTTTGGCTCCCCCACTCAGCTTTTACATAGCTTTCAAAATCCTGAGCAAAGTGGGTATCTTGTAGGCAATAAATATTTGCTTTTTTTGACTTAATAAAATGCATAACATCCCGTCTTTTCAACTTATCTCCTAAACCTCTACAGTTAAAAGACATAATTTTAATCCTTTCATCCATTATGTGATGTTAAGTTGGTTTTAATTTGGTAGCAGGACATCGGGCTCCTCCGGCTTTTCAGGTATACATGTAAATGCACCTTTGTGTAATCTATATACCAAATATTGTATTCCCTCAATCTGAAAATTTTCTCATATCTACTGATACAGTATTCTCGACGATTTAAATCTATACAGTATCTATTACATGGTTGCTTAAAACCTTGCAAGAAATATCTGAACAAAATTAAAAAACTTTCACATTCAATACTAGGAACTAACACAACATACAAACCATTACAAAGCAAAACATGATAGACGGTTGCACAAATAATGAAATACAGTGTGTTTAAAAAAAATATATGAGTTCCGAACGGCATAACTGCTTTTTGGCCACTGCAAATTGGCCACTTTAACCCAGCTCTATATTGAAATACCTCTTACTTTTTTACCTCCCTTGTCTAGCAAGGCGAAGTACAAGTGGAGCCTTATTACAAAACAATATGAAACTATATAGTCCCTTGCATTATTGATGGAGATCAATTGTCCCAATATTTTGGGGGAAAGGGGAATTTCAACTCGGCTCATGCCTGATATTCAAAAAAGTATAAGAGCAAACCTATCGCTTACATACCAATATCAAAAACCAAATCTTTTCAGTGATCAAATCACTTATAGGATACCAGTAGTTGGTTATTAAAAACAGACTTCTTAGTCTTCACCCTGGCTTTCATTTACTAAATTTGAACGGCTGTAGTTAATTAATACATGAGCCACGATACACAAGATTTAAACCAACAATTAGATTCTAAATTTGGTTGACATATACAATTATTAGAACAATTACACATCCTTTCCAAGTATTTGTATGTCAATTTCACACAAGTTTCGTTTCTACTTCAATAAATTTTAAATCTGATCAACATACACAATTATTAAATCAATTTCACACCCTTTTCAATATATTTACATGGTATATGTGCTAATGCCAATAATATCCTGGCTTTCACTCTTCAACGATCAAATTCAAAAAACTTTTAATTATACGAAAGCAGGAGTAAGGGGTAATCACTTGCCTCCAGAATATTTCATATTAACCGAACATACATGATGTTACCATATTCACCCTCACGTCAGACACCTTTTTGCCTCCCTTGCCTAGCAGGGCGAAGTACGAGTGGAGTCTCGTTACAAACAATATGAGCCTATATAATCCTTCGCATTATTTATGGAGATCAGTTAATAAAATTGTCCCAATGTTTTGGGGGAAAAACGGAATTCCACCGCAGCTCATGCCTGATGTCCAAAAAGGTATAAAATCAAATCTACCTCTTACGTACCAATATCAAAAACCAAAACTTTCCAGCGGATCAAATCACTTATAGGAGACCAGTAGTTGATTATTAAAAACAAACTTCTTAGTCATTTACCCTGGCTGTCATTTACTGAATTGGACGGCTGTGGTTAATTAATACATGAGCCATGGTACCCATAAGATTTAAACCAGAAATTAGATTTTCAATTTGGTCGACATACACAATTATTAAAACAATTACACACCCTTTCCAATCAATAAGTATCTGTATGTGAATTTCATACAAGTTTCGTTTCATGCTCCAATAAATTTTAAATCTGCTCAACATACATAATTATTAAATCAATTTCACACCCTTTTCAGTATATTCACATGGTATATGTGCTAATGCCAATAGTATCCAGGCTTTCACTCTTCATCAATCAAAATCAAAACCATTCAATTATATGAAACCCAGGAGTATGGGGTAATCACTTGCCTCCACAATATTTCATAATTAACAGAACATACCAGATGTTACCATATTCACCCTCACTTCAGACATTCAAAAATTTTGTAAACTTACCCTCTCCCCCTCATCCCTCCCAAGAGTATTAAATAATTTCTTCCCATTACATAATTGTAATAGTTTTAAAAACTCCAGCTTAAACACGTCAATCAAGAATTACATCGTTGGGCAAATTATTTTTGAAATCGGGAAGGGGCCTAATTTTCTACAGGTTATCGGTTTATCACCATCATACCTCTATCCCATGGTGCACCGGGGGGGGGGGGGGAAGATGGCCCCCTATATAAGAAAAAAAACATGTTTCTTTTCACCAAAAGTTAGCATTTTCTTCTTTTTTCCATCACCGAAAAAGCAAAAGGAAGAAAAAAAAAAACCTTGTTTACAAACGTTTTGCGGGGCTTTTGCCCCTAGTCAGTAACATAATGCACTTTTCAACTTGGTCTGTATTCACTCCATTTGTCCTGTGCCTCCTTCCGGGTCTCTAACTTCAACACAGTATCGTAGAGTTTAATACGAGTTTGTAGGCTTTTTTCCTTCCTCAAAGTATATGCGTCTCTCGCCATTGTTCTCCTTTGGGCCTTCAAATGTGCTGGCAAGTCTTGTCTCACGGACACTCGGGCATCCCTCGGAATGTTTACGGCCGACTTGAAGATGAGCTCTCGATCTGCGTAGGTTTGTACCACGACCATAATAGCAGGAGGGGCAGTGTCTGTAGGTCTGGATTGTAGCCGGTGGCAGGCTATAAGTACCATTTCCTTAATTTTTTCCTCTGGGATTTTCAGGTAATTTTTCAAAGTTTTTCGGAGGACGGTTTCAGTGTCTTCTGTGAAGGCATTTCCCTCCAGTGGTATACCATATATCAAAATGTTCCTCTTCCTATCATGAATTTGGGTCCTCGTTAGGTCATCTCTGACCATGGTTATTTCATTTCTCAGCTCTGCCAGTTTCTGTTGTTCTTCCCTTTTAGTTTTGACGAGTTCATTTGTTTGGAAATCAAGGCTTTTTTCAAGCTCTCCGTTTGTATTTCGCAAATCTGCCACCATTTGCCTAACTACTTTTAATTCTTCGCGCATTTCATTTTTTTCTTGTTTTATAGTTGCCACTTCGTTTTGGACTTCTCCCTGCAACAGCTCGAAATCGGCTTTCATTTTCTTCAGTTCGCCATCTTGGAAATCTAGAGTTTTTTCATGTTTGGCTACCGCCTTTTCTAGTCCACCCACTATCTGCTTAACTTGTTTTATTTCTCCAAGGATTTCAGTTTTCACCTCGTCATTATTCTTTTTCAGCCTGGTTTCTAGACCTTCCATTAGGCTCTTTAACTCTGCATTTCCTGAACTCGCGTCGTCCTCCTTGCCCGAAACTGGCTTGGAGGCCATTTTTCGTCGGTCCACGTTTTCGTCACTCAAAAGTTCGTTTCCACCTATCTCATCTCTCGAACTTCTCAAAAAATATGTCAGCGCAGGCTGCTTTGGTTCTCTAACTATCCTTTTAGTCTTTTTAGGAGGCATTCACGTGTCACATTTTCCCAAAGACGGCCAAAATTTGCAGTGCACCGGAGCACGAGCTAAAACATGTCCGCTCTTCTCGAAGCCGGAACCGGAAGTCATTGATGGGGTAAATGCTGTGGCGCAATCAGTTCCCCTCAGCAATTTTTAACATGATGTTAAATGGGTGTTATTTTGATGCCATGTGATTTTATCCAAAAGTAATTTTCCTCAATTGTGAAGGCTGATTTGTACATAAAAATATGGCCTCATACCCCCCCCCCCCCCAAGAGAACCTCAGATCTAAATTATCCATTCAAATCATTTCAAGTTGAGCTGGAGCAACCATAGTGCATATACATATATATACATGTACATCACTATACTTAAAAGTCCATAGAATCCAGACAGGTGGTATCAATTTCTTAATAGCATTTAACCCCTCAGGTCATAGAAACTTGAAACAAATGTTTACTACTATCAACAGAATTAGCAGCATTACTATACTATACTACACCGAGAGAGAAGGTTGGTCATCACAGGGACAATCCACGGTTGTAATGGGCCGTCATAGCTCAGTCGGTAGAGCATCGGCGCGTTGAGTCGGGGTCGTGGATTCGAATCCCGCTGACGACCAATTTATTCTTTCTCTCTCAAAAATCATTTCATATACAACTATACATGGTTGTTTCTCTCCCGATCAAATGCAAATAAATGTACACCTGACGATCCAGGAATATCTTGCCATCCTCAAAGGCTCAATGTCAATTTCAAACAACGGATTTTGACTCTGCACACGGAGGCATGACCGGTTGTGTGGCTCCTGCCACAAAATTTCTGGTTCATACTTCTCCGTTTGTTCTTGAATTAGATTCATTTTATGCATTTATGTATGCTAGTTATCACTTGTATAAAATATAGTGAAGCATAGACAGGAAATAAAGTATGAACCAGAAATTTACATCAGGAGCCACAGTGGGACAATTTATTGTTTAAAAGAAGGGAGGGAATTTGGCTTAATGTCACACTCAAGTTTGTTTCACTCATATGGTGACAGTCAGTTTGGTTGGTGGAGGAAGCCGGAGTACCCGGAGAGAACCACCGCCCTTCGGCAAGTAACTGACAAACTTTCACACATGGACCAGCTGTGCTCGAACCCGTGCCGGTTCAGCGGTGTGAGGCTAGCGGTCACCAGCGAAGCGCCTTAGACCACTCGGCCACCGAGGGCCCCATTTATTGTTTAAAATTTATATTGGGAAAGGGGCAGAAAATTTCTCATCCCGTCTGAATGTCATTTTCTAAACAAATAATACTACATGTACTGCAATTAACAACATGTTCTGAGGAGTCTCAGCTGACAAGAAGATTATCTCTCCTGTAAATTTTACATAAATGTTTTCCAATGTTGAGAGGAGCAATAGAAACAAGGATGTCACAAGATGTCTTCCAGTTCTAAAGCATTTGATCGGTCAATTCAAATTTTCAAAAAGAAATCGGAGACTTTCAGTGGCCTATTGAGAAAATTGGAAGGAAATCCAGACACAGAATCAATCCAAGAGTTTCTGTAATGGTTCATTGAGAGAGGAAAAGGCTCACTGTAATCTCTGCTGTAGAGAGATGTGATAAACTTTACAAACATGTACGAAAGAATAACAATGAGAAAATGTGAGTATTTCCTAAACCTACCCTTTCTGAAATTGAAGTCGGGATCATCAACCACTTTGGTCATACCAAAACCCGAGATTCTCACACAATTATTCTCTGCTACCAATATATTCCTGGCACCAAGATTCCGATGAACGAACCCTTCCTGTTCCATGTAGGCCATGCCATCAGCAATCTGAAATATACAACAGATAGATATGGGTGGTTGTGATTGCTATGAATTCATTTATATGGGTATTTGGTCTTGAACGAAATTTATTTCTGTGAGTGACGAGTCTGAACCCCCAAATAACCCCCCCCCCCCTCCCCTCCAATACGTTTTTTTCTAGAAAAGCCCTAAGCAGGTTGCACCGTTCATGCAATTAAGATACAGAGAAGACAATTTTCTTTTCCTTTGACATTTTTTGTACTCTGGTACTTCCAATTTACGGTATCTTTATGCCATTGTCACTTGATTGATTGTTTAGCATAACCTTAATTTTTCAATACACATGCGAGATGCTATAATTATTTATTATTAATTATTAAATTTCAGACCAACTGTATACAATATGAAAAAAATGAATAAGTTTTACTCATGAAAATGTAAATCCCTCATCTATTTTATTATTTGCCCTCAAAATATAGATGAGGGCTGGTCATGCTAAACAACCAATAAAGTGACAATGGCCTTACCCATATTGGAGTATGGATACTCGTGGAAATGCAAGGCCTGCATTCATCTAGTAAATTATTATCATTCAAAGGCAAAAACTGTCCCCCCAATAAAGAAGTAGACTGCACTGTCTTATTAAGATCTATGACCGAGTGGCTCAGAGCACTAATCAAACCAAGGGGGTGGTAAGGTTATGTATGTTAGAGGTTACTGGGTAGAAATCACTTTACATGTAGGTCTGTCAGCTGAGAGCTATAGCAGAGAGCAGTTAGAAGAGCCAACATAGCTGGTCTGGTTAACATCCTACAGGAAGTCATACCCTCCAAGTGTTTCCTCTATTAGTTTATACATAGCAGTCATCTGGATGAATGGAGGAACCAGTTCTGACAGATCTACAGGTTGTTTAGAGCTCTAACCACCGACTAACCTAGGCCCACTCTACTAACATAGACCCACTCTACACGTGGATCTCTCATTCAAGCCCTACATTCATGTATATAAGGTACACGCTGTCCAGGTGTTAGCAAATGTATAGAATGCAACCAAGAGGCAATAGCCAGGTGATCACCAGATCTCAGAGCATCTTGAAACATAATCGACACAGAAGATGCAATTTCACAGCAAGGTTGAACTAGAATACATGTATCCGAACAAAGAGAAATCTCACTTCAACCTGGGATATTAAGGATTCTGTCTGTCTGTGCATTTGTCTGTTTGTCCAGGTATACATTGTACTAATTACTGCCAGTGCCAGACTTAGAACAGATGTTTTGGATCTTTGGACATATTGTTTTTGGATAACAGTCAACTATGATCACAGCGCAGGTCAAATGTTAGGTCACATGACTAAGGCCGATAGCTCAACCATCTCGGCCAATTGCCACCACAATATAATCCGAGATTAAGTACACTTTTCCCATATATTTTCTTATTTGATATACTTTGACTTCTATCAACAGGTTTACAACAGATTTACATACTGTCTTGGACTACCGCTATGGTGAGACACATGGATGGGTGCAATTCAAGTATAATTCACTCAGCCAGGAACAAGCAAATACATTGGTTCAGGGATACTAGGGGAAGTAACTCTGTCAGACATGTGTGGGTCAGACATGTGACCAACCTGTGTGGATATCCAGAGGAGTTCGCTGAGACATAGTTGATTGCCGAGTCCTTCCCGTAGATACTGGGAGAGTCGACCCCGGGGCATGTACTCCAGTATTAAATACACAGGCTCCTGTTCGCTGCTCACCGCCAGTAGTTTAATTATATTGTCATGTTGAAGCGTTTTCAAAATTTGGGCTTCATCCAAAAATGCTGCCGTTGTGACGGATCCAGGTCTCTGCATCTTGATTGCCACATCTTTCGTGTCATTCCATTTCCCTAAATGAATGAAAAATATTACACATGTAAGGTCATGGCACAGACATGTCCTTGATTACATGAATCAGTTTCTCTGAAAAACAACTCCTATATTCTAAAACCAACTTTCAAAATCTTCCAAGTTATTCTAACTGCACATACAGTCTCTCATTTCTCTTAAGGAGACTGATCACTCTCTCTCTCCACCACTTACCCAACATTTCCCCAAGGAGAGTTAACTATCACTCTCCTGGAAAATGAAAATGTACAGGAAAGTAATACCAACAAGACTGAATCACTCGCACAATTACAGTGATCACTCTCACAATACAAAATCTAGGAGAGCAATCAACAGCTTTGGCAAATTTTACAAACAGGAGAGATGGCACATATGCTTTTTATGAGTTTGGTGTTTGTTCGAAAGAAATTTTTCAAGATCACTTCTGGAAAGTAAAATACATCTTGATTCCATGGCAGAAATGATCAGTACTTTCAGATTAGTTCTTTATTCAAAATCAACGCACTTCCATGTCAGCCAAGATGACAACTTACCTAACCAGACATCGGCAAACTGACCACTACCTAGCTTCATAACAAAGCGTATCCGGTCTCTTTGCGACTCCCATTCATCTGGCTTCCCTCGATCCATTGCCCAGAGTAAGGAGCGCGGTTTGGGGCAGGCCTTTGATAACTTACAGCACAAACCATCGGGCACTTCTGGAAAGAGACAAAAAATGAAATATAGGACGATACCTGAATGATACATTCAAACCATTTCATTGTAAAGTTTGACTGTATGGTAAATTTTCATTTTCAACACTCATATATGTACACATTTTTATCATTTGCAGGCATCAAACCTTTTCCTCAACAACTGCAACGTATTCTGAAGATGTCGGAATTTAAAGAAACAAAAACTTAAGGACCACTTTCCCTTTTTTCGATGGTGCCATTTTGAAGGGTTCTCTGAAAAATGCCTCTGCAAGGTCAAAAGTATTTTTGACCATTCAATGTCCATTTAGCGACAAAATTGGAATTAGATCGTCTAAAATGGTAATATATCAACATTCACCGAATTATCAGTGAAAATGATGTCCAAGATTACTCAGATTATGAACGATTTCCCCGTTCTTAGACGCAGGAAAAATTTCAAGCTGCTTCCAGCTTGAATGGGAATTTCCGCTATGAACTCTGGGAATGCTGAGCGCATCTCACGTGATCTACTGATTACGTCAGCAGTGTGACAGAATTGAAATCTGCAAGGCTCTCTGATCATTCGAGAGTACTGAACGTGCCACATTTATCCGCTTTAATCAGATTGTTTTAGCATTATCATTTCCATATTAGGAAGCTTCTTAAAATTGGGCATGCTAGGAACTTCCTAGGAACTCATGCCCTAATTTCAAGACGCTCCCATAGCTCACATGTATTGATCAGTTGGCATTTGCATGATTATTAGTTTGCACATGTTCTGGCCGTACCGGAGTAATGTGCCACCAGATCACCGAGTGTGGCAAATGGTCTCCTCGTGGTGATGAAATAATATTCTTTGAGTTCTGCCTCATTGTTGTCCTCGTTTTCCGTGTCCTGCTCATTGCTGTCATTGTTACACGACCTCTTCATGTGAATTTTGTAATGTTTCACCAAGTATCCCCTAAGTTCATCACAGTCGCGTACAGACAATGTGTAAGTATCTGAAATACATAGAAAAATTCACTTATTATCCCTTTCATGCCTATATCCATATATGACATTGATCAGTGCTCCTAATGAGCTTTGAACAGCAAATCAGCAATTTTGAGCACAAGTGTCATAACAAAACTTCACCTCCATTATTAACATTTTGTAACATGCAAGATTTCTAGCTGTGCGAGTTTTCTTATTCAGCAAGGACTGAAACGTGTACATGTATACAGGAGTTTGGCACACAATTATGCATTTGGGAAAAGTCGTGACGTATGGGGGAAAGTGGTGATATGTGGGTGGCGAGAGGGGTGTTTGTTCATCATTCTCACAAGTCTGGTCATCAACTGGTTTCATTTCTATTACCTGTACAGTAGGCTACAAGAAAACAGAGGCTGAAATGGCTTCAGGCAAAGTGGCCACTGGACAGTGTGAATGAAGACAAAATCAATCTAAAAACTGCCAAGTGAAATTAAGCCAAGATATCAGGACATGGTTGCCAGCAGGATTCAGCCTCGATAGTCAGTAAATATTGAGTGTCTAGAATTGATCCGTCGAGATAAGAATTGATCAACCAAATGTCATGGGCTGAGCTCCAAGAAAACTCCACATAAGAATAGAACTATGAACTTGATAGAAAGCCATGATTTCTTCACGAAAGAGAAAGTGCATACATTGAAACCACGAAAGCATACGGGGGGGCTAACCTTGAAAGCTAGTTGCTACATTGGCTTGGATAGGCACACAAATCCTATTGGGTTCACTGTCCTATTCCAAAGCTGTCTGATAGCACAGACAGTCTCTAGTGTTTGTTGACACAGATTGATTTGAGAGAAATCAATGAAGCACTGTCCATCAGTACTGACTGTTGGTTCAATAATGGATGGGGGACATGACCCTGGACTGTACGGTTATAGAAGCCTTCAGGACTATAATAAAACTATGTAAGGAAACATGTTTTACAGCACAGAGTAATATATTTGTTAACCTTACTCAGCGTGATCTTATTATACATGTCAGTCTGATTGACCGTAAATTTGCTAACATATCTACAATCTATCTCCACAGTGGATCTTCCATATATTTCTGTACATTATGTTCAGGTACATCCCAAAACAAGTAATACAGTTTTTAGCCCATTTATAACAGGTCTTTTCAAGCTAACTGCAGATGTAGGGAAAAAAGTCGCCGAAATGTTGCGTGCCGAAATACAACTTCATATTTGATCAAACTTACCTGGAGTTGCTTCCCCCTGTCGTATTAAAAAAGTTCCTTTTGGAAAATCTGGTTGTAATAACCATTCTTCTGATGCATTCCGACTCACTTTTCCAAAATACCAGCTGAAAATATAAGAAATATACATGTATTTGTGTATTCAGCTAAATAGTTACCGGTACTTAAAAACAAATGTGTACAGGTGTTATTTATAAAGAAATCATTGGAATTTCAAGTTTTATGTACAGGGTATACATGTACACTACATGTAGATATAAGATACCTAAACAGTACACAATGATTCTTCAAAACTTCCATTTTGCGACATTTTTTATTTGATATGAACAAAAAAAAGCTCGATCCAGTTTTGGAGTATTGTGACAAATGACTGTCTGACCTATTGACATAAATGCGCTTCTTCAGGATCACATGGGCGATATGTGACCTGTGACGTTTCAAGATGTTAGAACAGTGAATCGTAACTTCCATATTCAATCCAGAGACAAGCTACATTAGTTTTGGTGTGTTGTGACCTTGACCGCAAAATAATTAGGACTTTTTCACATGAACAATACATTTGTGAAGGTTTTAGAAGTTTTGTGAATCATAACTCAAGATAGTACTATAGTCAAAGTGGGATTACTTTAAGTTTCAGTGGGGTTGGGGAGAGGAATTTCTTTTTCAATTGGGAGTGAACCCTCCTATGTGCCCTTTTCTCATCTTCAGGGAATACAAGATTGTGCCCATTTGACATGAAAGCAAGCCACGTACTGGTACATCAGTAACATGTAACCCTCAAGATATACTGGCTTCACACCTACAGTTGGTCACAAGGCCTGAACAATAAACATGTATGTTTACATCGTCTTTCCTTTTTCCATGGAACTGAATTAGGGGGCGAAGTTAGCAGTCAAGGTACACATAGCAGTCACAATAAAATCCCCGCCGGGGCCCCATAGAGTTGAGTGCAATAGAGGACAGGATGTGAGAGTGGAGAGAGGGCCAGCCTATCCTCAGATCTCTATAACCCAACTTCCTGTCTTCCTTAGTCTGCCTATTGAAAAAGCCCAGCTCCTGTTCGCTCAAGTTGAAATGATAAATATCTGATCGAGAGAGGAGGCATGCCAAACAATATATAAGTACCTCAAGTACACACCTGAGGCTTAGGCTATAGGGTACTGTATTAACATCTTCTAGTACTATATTGTAGAGGAGAGACCTAAAGAATTTCAGGGTGAGGAATAACTTGAGCCAGCTGTTCAGAGACCTTCCTACAGGTGTATATAGTTAGCTAGTTACAGGTGTACAGTCTGGTAATTTGCAATGAATCTCTGGCAATTCTATTTATATATGAGTAGAGGGCTATAATGTAACGGTGCACCCATTGCCCAGTTCTGTATCATTACTTCGAGGTCAACGTATCCCTTTTTATATAACGGCCAAAAAGACGATGTATTATGTAGTGGCAATCTGGTCTATATCAGCGAAAGTTTTCTATCTACAGTTGCAATATTTTTTGAATGAATACATGTATGCTTGGGGTCTGGGAGACGATGTGTCAGGTACATGTACCAAAATTGTGGTCAATGATCAAGGTCACTGTTGCCCTAAAAATCAGAAAATCATTAAAAATTGAAATTTTTGTGATTCAATACATTAGGGTTAAGATGAGTCGAACACCAAAACTGAGATCAAGGTCTCTGATACCCCCAAAATCAGGAAATCATTAAAAATTGTAAAAAAGAAGAAGAAATTAATGCATGAATAGCGGGACATCATGTATTGTCAGGTTAAGATAATGGATTCCCATTGATTTTGACGAAAACGAATACCTGCTATGAACAGCAGCCTCAAAATGTATCTACGCGGTAAAATCAGTTCTGTTTTAGAAAGAAGCAGCTCCCATTCATTTCAATGTTGACATTGCATGTTGACATCTGTAGGAGAAATGTTAATACATGTACATATAGCACAGGAAATGAAACCCAGCACAAGAAAGAACTAGGGAAATGAACACATAAAACACCACCATAAACAACTTGGGGAATGGAGGCGCTCATAAAGAGTAACTGTGTGAAATATGAACAAGTGTATCTATTCAATGCTTTATTGAGAGATGTGGCAGTAAATAATAGAACAGGAAAGACTAGAAGTTAAGTGGACAGCACTCCTTAACTCCACACCCTTTTCCTCTTTCATCTTTCAAATTAAAAACTCTTCAAGGTATGTTTACACTTAATAGTAGCTTTGACAGCTGGCTGATGTAATATATTTAATCCACATCAGTTAAAGGAAACACATCCTGTTACATGTAGAACTTTCTACTTTGTTATTACAGAAAAGGAAACAGCAAGATTAATTGTGGCAACATGAACATTCAGAAAAATAATCAGGCCTATTCTGTATGTATGCAGGCCTTGCATTCACACACACATTTTAGGGAACAACTACTGGGATTTTCGAGGAGTAGTACTAGTGCAGCCTACTATTCTCAAATTGCGTCTCTCACAAATGATATCATACAATAAATTTCAGCAAAGTTAAAATGGGTCTGATCAGTGGCCATAATGATTTGTTGTGTTATTTTATTGTTCGGGGCTCAATTAAAAAAAAAAAACCTGTACATTTCTTAAGGTTAAATTACAGTGAGCAGTTCTGGTGACCAGTGGCAGTATGTGTGGTACATTCCACGGCTTGTCATCTTCATTTTATCCAGTCAATTTCTACATTCCCACTTCGAACCTGCCGAGGTGTAGATTTCACCTACAAACGGGAGACAACCAATCAGAACGTACACGTCGATTGTGAGTAGAGTATCATCCTTTATTTAGCGGGGTCATGACCTATATAGTGGGCTAATACAGTGTTTCTATTAGCCCACTATATAGGTCAGTCAATCAATAACGCTCTTGTGCGACCCATTTCAAATTTCAAATGTTTTTGAGGTCAGTGACGTCGTGTCTATTTACAAGTTCTTTGAACACAGTGAGTGAGTGAGTGAATAGAATTTAAAGGTGAAATGTAAAGGTTTTCATATTTTTCTTTTTATGCTCTCCATGGGTTAGCTAATGTTATAATTATCTGTCTATTTACTTCGTTTGGTTTTATTTGAAGTATTTTGTTTCCTAGTAGCTTTAGAAAAGTGCTTCAATATTGGTATCTCAAATCCCGCCAGTTTTAGAAATGAATCCACATCGCTTATCTGCCCTTGTTTCATGCTGGTTTGTGATGTCACATCAGACCAGCTGGCTGGACGTCAATACTTGTAACATTGAGCCTTCGGGAGGCTGGTCTGATGTGACGTCACAATCAAGGAAAGATAAGCGATGACGGTTTGCAAATCAGAATTCAGCTGGGCTTCGGGTACAAACTAGTTAAACGCTTCTAACAGACAAACTACTTCACAATAAACCAAGCAAAGTAGATAGAAATATCGGTCTGTCATTGTTCAATCAATATAAAATATAAAAATGAGAATCTAAAAACCTTTGCATTTCACCTTTAACGTCGCTTTCTTTGAACATAAACGGGGGCCAGATATATCAAGGGAAGTTCGAAGTGTGTACGTAGAAATTCGCTTGATAAAATGAAGATGCGGCTTGTGGGCATGCATCTGTATAAAATTACTGAACAACTAATAAAAACAATCCTAAGGGATTCATTGAGGTCCAAAATTTAAGTTTTTTTTAACTCAATTCAAGTGATTTTTCTGTTTTTTTTCTGATTTTAATGAACTTTAATGTGCATTATTAAAGATTTGGTGCCAATTTGAAAACTATTGCATTGTTTTACCCCTGAAAAACTAGGCAATTGAGTTCTTGTTAAAAC
Source organism: Hanleya hanleyi (assembly GCA_036873755.1). NCBI lineage: Eukaryota > Metazoa > Mollusca > Polyplacophora > Lepidopleurida > Hanleyidae > Hanleya > Hanleya hanleyi. The sequence continues at coordinate 4,150 of JAVTVY010013732.1, read as the reverse complement.
TTGTAATATGTTAGCTGTGAAACACACACAATTTTTCACTGGAAGTGAGTTTTTCAATGGAGTTTGACACCCATTACCGGTGTCAAAACAAGACTTCAATGAAACTCTGACAACCTATCCCCACGTTCCGATAAATAATATGGGCTGCATTCAGTCTTCCATATGGCGTTGAACCCAAGGACTGGTACAACATGTATTTCCAATGGGTATCTTCCACATTAAGTGCTCAAGGGCAGGGCATGCATTTACCATAAAACTTCGTTAGACCACCGGGCTGGTAGATTTCATCATACAAAGCTAAAATTCTTGAATTACAACAAGCCAGTTGGACTGGTTAGTTAGTTCTAGAATTAAATTCAGCCAGCCAAGTTCTAAATTCACCAGCCACAGGCTACCGGGCTTGTGGGAATTTTGAGCCCTGAAGGGTGTCGCTAGTAGGGGGTCGTTGGGTGCGAACGAACCTCCCCCCCCCCTTCAGTGCCCAAGTGTATGTTGGTGTCCTATGTTGGACATCACAGTAATGGGCTCTCTAATAAGTAATCCTGATGACGCCCATGGTGCTAGTTCTGTCAATTAATTAACTTAAGTGGACCAAAATTGACAAACAGGAAGTGGCAATCAGAGAATGTGATTGAATAGTTGGTATTATAGTCTCTCACTGTCTTACAGTATTTTAGGCCGTCCTTAAAATTATCTGGGTTTCCGGTAACCCGACCGACCCATCAAAAACTGAAAATCGAGGGTCGGCGGTTTTATTATTTTTTTTTTTTCACGAGAAGAGAAACAAAATCCAAACCTGGTCTGTATTTGCAAGCTAATTCAATTCGTCTATCTTCTACAAATGATTGTTCTCGCTGCTCTAAAATGCATTTTTTTTTCACAATAAAATGTTCGCCGGTGGTTAACAGAACTGAATTCAGCGATACCGGAAGCACATGGCAAATCTCGGGGATTTAGTTATTGCCCGTGACAAAAAGCTGTAGTTGTCTCCCTTGCCGTTCCGGGAACTAAAATGGCGCGGTCGCCATTTTCTGTTTCCGTGATACAAAGTGGAAATGTTTTAAAAAACAATCATATAACCCTAGTGTCGACGACATCGACACTTCTCGAGGTCTTACAGTCAATCGTCCTGCCACTGTGTGTTTCATTCACTCTTGTGTTATAATATTTCCTTCAGTGCCAGTGTGTCTGTAATGTATTCATGCAAAGAACTGTTCGGAATCACCCCCATACCCCAATTGCAATCTTTCTATATAAGCCCATGGGCCTAGTTGGTATTTGAATTTCACTTTCCAAGGCCGCCTAAATGGAATAAATTCAATTATCCAGACTCCTGGCCTTTGTGGTATTGTTTTTCCTTTGTCATGTTAATGGACAAAACTTTCCAACATATACCCATATTGAGATTTGTAATGTCGTAGGTGATTGAACTCCACTTTCAAATGTGCCTACACAGGCAAGCCGTCACCAACCAGTACCACTCAGTAACTGATTGGCTACTGATTGGTGGGCAACTGATTGGTACTGGTAGGAAAGGTCCCCTTGCGGTACCGTTCAGTTCCCCATCAATCAGTAGCCAATCAGTTACTGAGTGGTACTGGTCAGTTACCAATTGGTTACCAACTTGGTTGGTACCAACCTGTTACCAACCCTACTATTCATTCAGGTACCGTGCAGTCAACAATCAGTAACTTGGTGGGTACCAACTTGACCAAGTGGTACCCATCAGTTACCAACCCTAATATTCCTCAAGGTACCTTGCAGTCACCAATCAGTAACTTGGTGGGTACCAACCTGTGACCAAGTGGTACCCATCAGTTACCAACCCTAATATTCCTCCAGGTACCGTGCAGTCACCAATCAGTAACTTGGTGGGTACCAACTTGTGACCAAGTGGTACCCATCAGTTACCAACCCTAATATTCCTCCAGGTATCGTGCAGTCACCAATCAGTAACTTGGTGGGTACCAACCTGTGACCATGTGGTACCCATCAGTTACCAACCCTAATATTCCTCCAGGTACCGTGCAGTCACCAATCAGTAACTTGGTGTGTACCAACCTGTGACCAAGTGGTACCCATCAGTTACCAACCCTAATATTCCTCCAGGTACCGTGCAGTCACCAATCAGTAACTCGGTGGGTACCAACCTGTGACCAAGTGGTACCCATCAGTTACCAACCCTAATATTCCTCCAGGTACCGTGCAGTCACCAATCAGTAACTTGGTGGGTACCAACTTGTGACCAAGTGGTACCCATCAGTTACCAACCCTAATATTCCTCCAGGTACCGTACAGTTACCAATCAGTAACTTGGTGGGTACCAACCTGTGACCAAGTGGTACCCATCAGTTACCAACCCTAATATTCCTCCAGGTACCGTGCAGTCACCAATCAGTAACTTGGTGGGTACCAAATTGTGACCAAGTGGTACCCATCAGTTACCAACCCTAATATTCCTCCAGGTACCGTGCAGTCACCAATCAGTAACTTGGTGGGTACCAACCTGTGACCAAGTGGTACCCATCAGTTACCAACCCTAACATTCCTCTGTAAATGCGGTAGTCACACCGGGAATTTATGGAAAATAACCTGTGACCAAGTGGTACCCATCAGTTACCAACCCTATTATTCCTCCAGGCACCGTGCAGTCGCCATAATCAGGGGAAATTCTACAAGGGTACCAAATTGCAATCAAGTGAAAATCTCCATCAGTTACCAACCCTAACATTCTTTCAGGTTCCACACAGTTTGATATATCTTCGTGAAAGTACGGTCAAAGCAATGAAAACACTGGGCAATGTTAATTATTTAATGAAAAAATATTCTTGTCCTTTATGAATGGAAATTGTATTACTTCTAAAAGTCAATGCCACTGCCTCCCCTCCCTCCCCCATAGACTGCTATTGCTCGTATAACCTTTATATTTTCTTCCACTATAAGGGTTCCATATACTTGACAGTAAGATACCATGCAGTAAAGTCACAAGTGTAAATATACACGACTTACACACCGGAATTGTACGTGATTCTGGTATAGCCTTCCAGCTTGGTTTCATCCATCCAGTCAATTACGTACTAATTTTTACGCTTGATTTTCTGCATTTTAGCATATTTTTAAGGCTAAATAGGGGTTTGATATGGGTTCGATGTCTTATACACAGGTAATTTTTGACAGGTTGGTACCACTCAGTAACTGACCTGTTACAGGTCAGTTTTCAACTGATTGGTACTGCAAAAAAGGGCCCCCACTCAGTACCTACCTGTTGACAACTGACTTGTGACAGGTCAGTTACTGATCGGAACCAACCAGTTACTGAGACGGACTGGTATTCATTGGTATTACTGAACTGTACCAAGCTGCAACAGAACAGTACCAACCTGTTACCAACTAGTTACCATGGTGGTATGTACACATCCACTACTGAACTGTAACCACTCGGTACTGAGCTGTAATGGAACAGTACCAACCTGTAACAGAACAGTATCAACCTGTTACCAACCAGTTACCAGTAAGATATGTACACATCCACTACTGAACTGTAGCCATTCAGTACTGAGCTGTAACTGAGTGGTACCAACCTGTGACAGAACAGTACCAACCCGTTACACATCCACTACTGAGCTGTAACCACTCAGTACTGAGCTGTAACTGACCAGTACCAACCTGTTACCAGGAAGATATGTACACATCCACTACTGAACTGTAGCCATTCAGTATTGAGCTGTAACAGAGTAGTACCAACCTGTGACAGAACAGTACCAAACAGACACATCCACTACTGAACTGTAACCACTCAGTACCGAGCTGTAGCTGACCAGTACCAACCTGTAACAGAACAGTACCAAGCTGCTACTGATCAGTACCAATCAGTTACATATGGCAATTATCCACCCAGTACTGAACTGTAACCACTCAGTACTGGGCTGTAACTGAGTGGTACCAACCTGTAAACAGAACAGTACCAACCAGTCACACATCCACTACTTAACTCTAACCACTCAGTACTGAGCTGTAACTGATCAGTACCAACCTGTTACCAACCAGTTACCAGGAAGATATGTGCATATCCACCACTGAACTGTGACCACTCAGTACTGAGCTGTAACTGACCAGTACCAACCTGTTACCAACCAGTTACCAGGAAGAT